>CM061142.1:720604329-720793234 GCA_030789695.1 Scilla litardierei | reverse complement strand
CAGCAGCGGCCACGGCACCGCCCAGCAGCACCCGAGCACCGCCAGGTGCCGCCCCGCACGGTAGCGGCCCCCGGACACTGTCACCATCGTGACAGCGACGCCCTAGCGCTGTAACAGTGCTGCCCAAGTGTTGTTCGCGTCTGTAGATCCCCAACGTGCTTCCAGCGGCTTCTCCCCCCTCGCGCAGCGACGTACGACGACCCTCTCACGCGGCAGCAGCTTCCCCTCGCACGTAGCAACTCCCTTGACCGCGACAGCGACGTGTGAGAGCTTCCCGTGCTGTCGTCGACTTCCCCTCGTGTCGCTACGACGTCTCTATCCTCTGTCCGCCGTAGACGTGGCGTGGCAACCCCCGGAGGCTTCGCAGAGGATCTCCTCTCCATATCGGTTAGTGAACACGTTAATATCAGTTGGCTATAGTCTATGAACTGTTATCTATGATAATCAGCTAAGTAACTTAATAAAAAATGTTGTTTGCATGTTAATAACATTAAAATAGATGTTAACTTGATGATTCGTAGGGTGGATAAATCGTGTACGCGACTACTAGCCAATAAGAACCTAAGTTGCTTGATTAATTGTTGTATTCTTATTCGTAATAGCAACTTAACGTAATTATCATGTTAATAATTTTAGATCGTTAATATTGACGTGTCACCCATCTTGGAATAGAAACCCTAATTAAAATTGATTTATTAGACGTCCCAGGTTGCCTAATAATTTCTTGTTTCGTCGTAACGAACTCATTCGTGCACGTGATTTTTATCACAGAGTATCCGTCTTCCCATACCGTTCGCGAAACAGGAATCCAACCCCTGACGTCGCTACCTGATGTCAGAGTAGCTCTCGCGTCGTGTTGAAGTAAGTCTCTCTCTGTAGGAACCCCAACCTTGCATGTTAATCAACCTAAAACTTGTAGTCTATGATCGTTGTAACTCACTAATTGAAGATAATGAATACGGGATTGTAGGTTGGTGTGATGATTGGTGTTTGGGCACGTAGGCAGAACTGGACTCCTTGATCTTGTGACTATCAGCACGTCCCTTTTCAGGCAAGTGAAACTTGCCAGTTCTTTGTCTAGGCCGTGCTTTAGGCCATTTCTTGTTTTAGGCGTAACAGAGACTAGGCGACGAAATGATACTCGCCTAGACGCAATTTTAAGATCTAGCTTGACAACGAAGCTAGATCTGTCACCCTGCCATGTCATTCATGCATTTCTGCCTGTCACGTTTAAATTTTCATAACTGCATGCTCTTTACTTGTGCTCTGCCTGTCACGTTTAAATTCATTATCTGTACGCACTTAAATTATAACTTGCCATGCCATGTCATCCATGCTTGAATGTTGCATTCGTAGCACACGCTACGTACTTTCTTGTTCAGGCTAGGCACCTGCGTTACAGGCACAACCCTATGCCAAATACACTTCCTGGCTCGTGATCCAGAAGCGGGCTACATGTGTTGGTCAAAAGCTGTAACGACCGGTTTTTGTAATGACTATTATATGAATAATATTGGGTGTTCTCTCCTTGTGTGCTTTTCCCTATCTGACGTTCTTACGTTGAGCTTCATAGCGTCCTTATCTTAGAGCTAGAGTGTTCCTAGAGGCCATAGGAATCTTCCCGAAGCTTCGCGCTTCGATTCGGCACCTCTGGTGCATCTTAGTTGGTTCATGAAGGAGAGCCAACCGACTAGATTGCAATCTAGTCGGTCAGCAACACTTCACTGACTGGCTAGTTCTTTTCAGTAATTTTCGACTGAGTTACTGTTTACAATTAGTCAGTCTAAGCACATTCATCGACCGACTAGTTGCAAAACTAGTCGGTCAAGACTTGTTCTCAGACCGACTTGTACAGAGTACCTTTTTGTCGGCTGAGTTACTGTTTACAGTTAGTCGGTCAAAGAACAACTATCGACCCACTAGTTGAGAAACTAGTCGGTTAGAGTTTCTTCTCAGACCGACTAACTGTCAGTACTCATTATCTATCTTATTCGACCTTTAGTCGGTTCATGAACATTCACCGACCGACTAGATCCCAAACTAGTCGATCGACGGGTCTTCACAGACCGACTAATTATGTCTTCCCTGTACCAACCCTGTTCACTGTTTGATTGTAGTCGGTGTCAGTTGGGCGACCGACCGACTAGATCCCAAACTAGTCGGTCGACCACTCTTCACTGACCGACTAGTTTGCCCAGTAAACCTAGGCCGCCTATTCTTTCTATTTAAACCCTATACGTTTTTCATTTCCTCTTCACTTCTCCTAGCTGATCTTCTTCCCTAATCATTCCCCAACCTTCCTCTTTTCTTCCCGCATCCTCCCGTGCTCCATTTCACCTTCCATTGCATCGGCGATCACCCCGCGGAGCCGCCGGCCGAACTCCATAAACCCCAAAATCCTCTTTTGCTCTAGATTTGCCCTATATTCCCCATTCTCCAGATCCATTTTAGATCAGCCGCAGGAGATCCTTTCAGCCGTAACTTCTTCCTCGGATCACTTTTCCGTTGTCGTGCTAAGCTCGGTTTGGCGACGGCAACCCGGAGATCGTCGAGATCCTCTTCTACCTGCAGTTCGTAGGCATCGTGATCGTCATTCTTCCGCTACAAATACGGTTAGTAGATCTACCTTTAATCTCCCCATAACCCTCACCGTAATTTAGAAAACCTAATAAAATTTAATTACTAGATGTCATAGGATCCCCATAACCCTCACCGCATATGGATTAGATCTTTAATTCTAATTTTCTTTTTGCCAAAACAGCGAACCCTAATTTCCGTAGAATAGCGATTTTTGAGACGAACTCTCGTCGAGCAACAATCCCGGAATCAGGCAAGTGAAACTTGCCAACCTTGCTTAGGGCCATGTTTTAGGCCATTACCTTGTTTTAGCGTGAAAGAGACTAGACCGTGAAATGATAGCGGTCTAGGCGCAAATTCAAATTCTAGTTTGACACCGAAGCTAGAATTGCCTTGTCATGTCATGTCATGAAATGCATGTCATGTTTAATTTCTTTAACGGTACGCAATTTCATTTCGAATATTTGTCATGTGCATCCATTTTACATATCATGTTTGCATGTTGCATCGTAGCACACGCTACAAATCCATGTACAAATCGGTGTTTCCGTGTTACGGCTAGGCACCCGTTATGCGGGCATAACCCTACGCTATCCTTGTTAAAAACACTTCCTGGCTTGTGATCCAGAAGCGAGCATTCCATGTTCGGGGGTAAAGCCTTGGCTCGATACACGTGGAGGGGTAGGGATAAACGGTCACTTGAGCATAAGAGTTGGCCCGTACAGCCACTCTAGCCAAAGGGCAGAATCTCTGTGCACGACGTGCTTACTTTACTTGTACTAGACCTTGTGTATGTTCCTTGCAAACTTGACATCCATGCCATGCTTGTACCTTTTTACTATACTTGTTGCACTCTTACTTTAACTGCCATGTCATGCATACTTTAGGATTGCTAGTTTACTTTTTACCTTCTTTAGTTTCCTTGCACAAGTCTTGTCGACTTGCTGACATGTGCCCCTTCTCTTTGGGTGTCGCATGTTAGTTGCTGAGCCAGAGGTTACTGTTGAGGGCGACGAGTTCGTGCCCGATTCTGTTTCCGACGTGGAGTACGAGGACACCGGTGACCAGTCCTAGTGCACCTTTGTTGTTCTTCCTTTAGTTGTGGTTGTTGTCGGTGAGTAGCACCGTTTGTTGATTAGATTCCTTGTTGGCCATGCTGGGCCTTTTCTTTTTGACTCTTTTGTTGCCTGGTGGCATTTATGTGGTTGTTGAATTTTATCTGGACATTGAGATATTAATTTTATATTATCTGTCTCTTTCTATTATTGTTATCTTTGTTCCGTGTCACATTACAGGGACCTGCATGTATTTTTCCAGACGCTTTACAGGCTGGAGCCTCACAGCTCCAAGCCTGAGCGGGCCTCGTCTCACCTCGCCTCCATTTTAGAGAAGCGGGTCGTGACAGGTTTCTTTGGTGGCCCATGCAGGTCCCACACTGTAACTGTGACTTAATCGAAACAACGATAAGAAATTATAGAATGTCCGATAAACAATTTCGACACCAAGTCATAAGGCTAAGAGTCTGATTTTGTTTCGTTTTCTGTGTCATTAGATGGCTGGAAGATGGAATACCCGTGCTGGTGGTGGTGTGCCCCCTCGTGTCGAGGAGCCGGATCGGGAGCCCACCAACGGGGAGATCATGCGGATGATGCATCAGATGATGCAGGTGCAACAGGGGATGATGCAGAGTGCCCGGAATGTTCTGCCTGCTCGTGCAGCGCAGCCTGTTCAGAATGTCCCTCGCTTCGAGCCAGGAGCGAAGCAGTTTCAGGAGCTGGGCCCCGCTTACTTTGATGGGACCGAAGGACCCCTAGCTGCGGATGAATGGACTAGGAACATGGAGGACAACTTGAAGATGTCGAAGGTCGACCCGGCTGGATGGGTTGACTTGGCGAAGAGGCAGCTTAAGGATAATGCTCGGAATTGGTGGGATGCTGAGGAGGAGTTGCTGGAGGAGCTGATATCTTGGGCTACTGTCAAGTCCAGATTTGATGAGGAATACTTTCCGAAGGCTTCCAGGAGGGAGATGGCGCATCGCTTCATTGATTCGGAGACCTATCAGAAGGTGCTGGTTGCAGCGAAGAGGCAGGAGCTGATCGTGAACCAGAAGAGAGGATGTGCTTCTGGAGCTGGGAGGAGGCCTGTGGAGCAGGCCAGGGCAGTGATGAGACCGGGGTTCAGGCCCAATCAGCCGGTACAGTTCAAGAGGCCCAGAGGACCTCCTACTCTGAAGAATTGCCATTTCTGTGGCAAGACTGGGCATGTCAAAGATCAATGCCGGAAGATGTTGGGACAGTGCTTGGTTTGTGGTGATCCTGTGCATACCATGAAGGACTGCCTGAAGTCCAAGCAGCCGTGGATGGGACCTGTTGCAGCTCAGCCATTGCAGCAGAGGACACCTGTACCTGCTGGACATGGAGCGCCTCTCGTTCCACAGAGTTAGGCTTTTCAGCAGGTTGTTCAGCCAAGACGGCAGGCTTTCCTGATGACTGCAGTTGAGGCTGAGACTGAGGATGAGGTTATTACAGGTAACTCTCAACCTAGTTATTCTTTTCTTGGTTAGTCTTGTTTGTTGGGATTTGTTTGGTTGTTGTTATGTATTCTAGAATAGGATTTGATTGTTAGACTATCTGTTAGGTGTGATTTTGGTTTGCGCATTTCCTGCACGAGTCCTTTTCGACTCAGGTGCATCGATGTGTATTATTTCCCGGAGCTTCGTGGAGAAGCATTCCTTGTCTACTTCCCCTCTTTCCAAGAGTTGGAATATCATTACAGGGAATGGTGTGGTCTCGCTGCATCGTGGTTGCAATTCTTGCCCTTTGGTGGTCTGTGGACATGAGCTATACGCTGATTTCATCGTCCACGACATCATCAACTATGATGCCGTCCTAGGGATGGACTGGCTTGGGAGTTTCTACGACACGATCGATTGTCGTAGGAAGAAGGTGGTGTTCGAGATCCCTGGACATCATGCGTTCGAGTTCAGCCGTGGCAGCAGTTCGCTTGGTCCGGTCAGGTTTCGGGCCAAGCCGGTGGAGATCATTGCTATGCAGTTGGAGCAGTGTAGACCTACGGTAGTGCGTAACTTCGACGACGTTTTTCCCGAGGAGATGTCTGGATTGCCACCCGATCGATCTCTCGAGTTTTCGATCGATCTCATTCCGGGAGCGCAGCCTATTTCGAAGGCGCCGTATCGTATGGCACCAGCAGAATTGGAGGAATTACGGAAGCAGCTGGACGAACTTCTTCAGAAGGGTTACATCAATCCCAGTGTGTCTCTGTGGGGAGCACCGGTCTTGCTGGTGAAGAATAAGGACGGTTCGTGTCGCATGTGTGTGGACTACCGGGAGTTGAATGCGGCGACCTCAAGAATCGATATCTGTTGCCTTGTATTGATGATATTTTTGATCAGCTTGGAGGGTCGAGGGTATTCTCCAAGTTGGATCTGAGGAGTGGTTATCACCAGCTGAAGGTGAGGAAGGAAGATGTTCTGAAGACAGCGTTTAGGACGAAATATGGACATTACGAGTTCGTGGTTATGCCTTTTGGTGTAACCAATGCACCCGCAGTCTTTATGAATCTGATGAATCTGATCTTCTATGACTTTTTAGACAAGTTTGTCATTATTTTCATTGACGACATTCTGATCTACTCGAAGTCAGAGGGGGAGCATGCGTCGCACTTGAGGACAGTGTTGGTGATTTTGAGGAAGCATCGGTTGTATGCTAAGTTTTCCAAGTGCGAGTTTTGGCTGGACAGAGTTGTTTTTCTTGGGCATGTGGTGACTAGAGATGGTATTTCGGTGGATCCTGAGAAGATTAAGACTATCAGGGAGTGGCCTGTTCCGCGGTCAGCGTCTGAGATCCGGAGTTTCCTTGGATTGGCTGGTTATTACTGGCGGTTCATTAAGGACTTCTCCCGTATTGCCGAGCCGATGACCAGATTGACGCGAAAGGATGTATCTTTTGTTTGGACTGATGACTGTGTGGAGGCTTTTGGTATTCTGAAGGAGAGGTTGACGACTGCCCCTGTTCATGCTGTGCCTGATCGGAGTGGAGGATTCGAGATCTTTTGCGATGCTTCCGGTAAGGGTCTCGGTTGTGTATTGCATCAGCATGGGCACGTGGTTGCGTATGCTTCTCGTCAACTTAAGGCTCATGAGAAGAATTACCCGACGCACGATTTGGAGTTGGCTGCTGTTGTGTTTGCACTGAAGATTTGGAGGCACTTCCTACTGAGTGAGAAGGTGAATATCTTCACCGACCATAAAAGCTTGAAGTACATCTTTACCCAGAAGGAGCTCAATATACGACAGCGTCGATGGTTGGAGCTCATGGATGACTACGAGATCGATTTGTAGTATCACCCTGGCAAGGTGAATGTGGTTCCGGATGCGTTGAGTAGACTTCCGGCGGTGATGTTGTTGACTTCGCAGTGGAGATTGCAACAGGATTTTTGCGAGTCCGGTATTGAGATTGTCCTTCCTGGGGAGACTTCTTCGTTGATGTGTATGCAGATACAGTCGATAATCGTGGATAGGATCAAGGCTGGTCAGGCTGGAGACCCGAAGTTGGTGAAGATTCGGGAGCTGGTAGAAGCCGGTCTGCGGACTGATTTCGTGATTCATGAGGATGGCTCGCTGAGGTTTGGGGCCAGGTTGTGTGTGCCAGCTGGAGACATCAGAGAGGAATTGTTGGTGGAGGCACACAGTTCGCCGTATTCTGTACATCCTGGTGGGACCAAGATGTACAAGGATCTTCGCCTGAACTTTTTGGTGGCATGGTATGAAGAGGAGTGTGGCTCGGAGTGTAGCCAAGTGCCTGGTTTGCCAGCAGGTAAAGGCGGAGCATCAGCGTACGGCAGGGTTGCTACAACTGCTTCCGATTCCGGAGTGGAAGTGGCAACACATCACTATGGATTTCGTGACTGGACTACCTCGGAGTCCGAAGCAGAATGACGTGATTTGGGTGATCGTGGACTGATTAACCAAATCCGCACACTTTATTCCTTTCTGAGTAGGACAGTTCACTGAGGCGCTAGCGAGGAGATATATGGAGGTAAATCTTTTACTCTCTGTTTTAATTTCCTTTTCCTAGTTTAGATAGTGGTGTAACGTGAATCGTGTAGGAGATCGTGCGACTTCACGGAGTCCCTGTGAGTATCGTGTCGGACAGAGACACGAGGTTCACATCTCAGTTCTGGCAGAGTCTGTAAAAGAGTTTGGGTACGAGTCTGAGTTTCAGCATGGCGTACCATCCGCAGACGGATGGCCAGTCCAAGAGGACGATCCAGATCCTGGAGGACATGCTGAGGGCATGTATGTTGGACTTCAAGGGTTCTTGGGAGGATCATCTCCACCTTATGGAGTTTGCCTATAATAACAGCAACCAGGCGAGTATTGGCATGGCACCTTTTGCCGCGCTATACGGGAAGAAATGTCGATCGCCACTGAGCTGGGATGACATTGGAGATCGGGAGCTGTTAGGACCTGAGATGATTGTGGAGGCCATGGAGGTTGTGAGGAATATACGGGAGAGGCTGAGGATTGCTCAGGACCATTTTAAGCATTGGGCTGATGCTAAACGACGTCCTTTGGAGTTTCAGATAGGTGACCATGTGTTCCTGAAGATTTCCCCGAATCGAGGAGTGATTCTCTTTGGGAAACGAGGGAAGCTGAGCCTGAGATACATTGGACCGTTTGACATTCTGCAGAGAGTTGGCGAGGTAGCCTACTGCTTAGCCTTGCCGCCATCTTTAGAAGGAGTTCACGATGTCTTCCAGGTGTCGCAGCTTCGTCGATACATCAACGATCCATCTCACGCTGTGGACTTCTCGGAGATCACCATTCACCCCGATCTGACGTATGACCAGCAGCCCGTGCAGATTTTGGACAGGCATCAGAAGTCACTTTGGAACAAGACCGTCGAACTTGTTAGGATGATGTGGCGACACGGCTCGCCAGGAGAGTCTACTTGGGAGAGAGAAGACGAGATGAGAGAGCGTTACCCACTTTTGTTCCCTGACACGTGAGTGTTAGGAAATTCCGAGGGCAGAATTTTTCTTAAGGTGTGGAGGATGTAACGACCGATTTTTGTAATGACTATTATATGAATAATATTGGGTGTTCTCTCCTTGTGTGCTTTTCCCCGTCTGACGTTCTTACATTGAGCTTCATAGCGTCCTTATCTTAGAGCTAGAGTGTTCCTAGAGGCCATAGGAATCTTCCCGAAGCTTCGCGCTTCGATTCGGCACCTCTGGTGCATCTTAGTTGGTTCATGAAGGAGAGCCAACCGACTAGATTGCAATCTAGTCGGTCGGCAACACTTCATTGACCGGCTAGTTCTTCTCAGTAATTTTCGACTGAGTTACTGTTTACAATTAGTCGGTCTAAGCATATTCATCGATCGACTAGTTGCAAAACTAGTCGGTCAAGACTTGTTCTCAGACCGACTTGTACAGAGTACCTTTTTGTCGGCTGAGTTACTGTTTACAATTAGTCGGTCAAAGAACAACTATCGACCGACTAGTTGAGAAACTAGTCGGTTAGAGTTTCTTCTTAGACCGACTAACTGTCAGTACTCATTATCTATCTTATTCGACCTTTAGTCGGTTCATGAACGTTCACCGACCGACTAGATCCCAAACTAGTCGGTCGACGGGTCTTCACAGACCGTCTAATTATGTCTTCCCTGTACCAACCCTGTTCACTGTTTGATTTTAGTCGGTGTCAGTTGGGCGACCGACCGACTAGATCCCAAACTAGTCGGTCGACCACTCTTCACTGACCGACTAGTTTGCCCAGTAAACCTAGGTTAAGTCGTAGCCGCCGCCTATTCTTTCTATTTAAACCCTATACGTTTTTCATTTCCTCTTCACTTCTCCTAGCTGATCTTCTTCCCTAATCATTCCACAACCTTCCTCTTTTCTTCCCGCATCCTCCCGTGCTCCATTTCACCTTCCATTGCATCGGCGATCACCCCGCGAGCCGCCGGCCGAACTCCATAAACCCCAAAATCCTCTTTTGCTCCAGATTTGCCCTATATTCCCCATTCTCCAGATCCATTTTAGATCAGCCGCAGGAGATCCTTTCAGCCGCAACTTCTTCCTCGGATCACTTTTCCGTTGTCGTGCTAAGCTCGGTTTGGCGACGGCAACCCGGAGATCGTCGAGATCCTCTTCTACCTGCAGTTCGTAGGCATCGTGATCGTCATTCTTCCGCTACAAATACGGTTAGTAGATCTACCTTTAATCTCCCCATAACCCTCACCGTAATTTAGAAAACCTAATAAAAATTAATTACTAGATGTCATAGGATTCCAATACAAACATATGGATTAGATCTTTAATTCTAATTTTCTGTTTTGCCAAAACAGCGAATCCTAATTTCCGTAGAATAGCGATTTTTGAGACTAACTCTCGTCGAGCAACAATCTCGGAATCAGGCAAGTGAAACTTGCCAACCTTGCTTAGGGCCATGTTTTAGGCCATTACCTTGTTTTAGCGTGAAAGAGACTAGACCGTGAAATGATAGCGGTCTAGGCGCAAATTCAAATTCTAGTTTGACAACGAAGCTAGAATTTCCTTGTCATGTCATGTCATGAAATGCATGTCATGTTTAATTTCTTTAACGGTTCGCAATTTCATTTCGAATATTTGTCATGTGCATCCATTTTACATATCATGTTTGCATGTTGCATCGTAGCACACGCTACAAATCCATGTACAAATCGGTGTTTCTGTGTTACGGCTAGGCACCTGTTATGCAGGCATAACCCTACGCTATCCTTGTTAAAAACACTTCCTGGCTTGTGATCCAGAAGCGAGCATTCCATGTTCGGGGGTAAAGCCCTGGCTCGATACACGTGGAGGGGTAGGGATAAACGGTCACTTGAGCGTAAGAGTTGGCCCGTACAGCCACTCTAGCCAAAGGGCGGAATCTCTGTGCACGACGTGCTTACTTTACTTGTACTAGACCTTGTGTATGTTCCTTGCAAACTTGACATCCATGCCATGCTTGTACCTTTTTACTATACTTGTTTCACTCTTACTTTAACTGCCATGTCATGCATACTTTAGGATTGCTAGTTTACTTTTTACCTTCTTTAGTTTCCTTGCACAAGTCTTGTCGACTTGCTGATATGTGCCCCTTCTCTTTGGGTGTCGCATCATGTTAGTTGCTGAGCCAGAGGTTACTGTTGAGGGCGACGAGTTCGTGGAGTTCGTGCCCGATTCTGTTGCTGACGTGGAGTACGAGGACACCGGTGACCAGTCCTAGTGCACCTTTGCTGTTCTTCCTTTAGTTATGGTTGTTGTCAGTGAGTAGCACCGTTTGTTGATTAGATTCCTTGTTGGCCATGCTGGGCCTTTTCTTTTTGACTCTTTTGTTGCATGGTGGCATTTCTGTGGTTGTTGAATTTTATCTGGACATTGAGATATTAATTTTATATTATCTGTCTCTTTCTATTATTGTTATCTTTGTTCCGTGTCACATTACAGGGACCTGCATGTATTTTCCAGACGCTTTACAGGCTGGAGCCTCACAGCTCCAAGCCTGAGCGGGCCGCGTCTCGCCTCGCCTCCATTTTAGGGAAGCGGGTCGTAACAAAAGCCAATGCCCGATACACGTGAAGGGTTAGGGATAAGCGATCAATTGAGCATAGGAGTTGGCCCATACAGCCACTCCAGCCAAAAGGCGTAATCTCTGTGCACGATGTGTTTACTTGACATGTTTACTTGTCTTGTAAAAATCCATGTGAATGATTTCCCTTGCCATGTTATACTTGTTGCCATGTTATACTTGTTGCCATGTCATACTTGTTGCACCTTCTTACTTGTTGCATCCATGCTTTAAACTGACATGTCATCGCATATTTTAGAACTGCTAGGTTGCTTTCCTTTCTTTTAGTTTCCTTGCACAAGTCTCTATTAGACTTGCTGACATGTGCCCCTTTTCTCTTTTGGGTGTCACATATTAGATTGTGAGCCAGAGTTGGTCGTCGAGGACGAACAGGTTGCAGGTGTTGAGTTCGAGGACATTGGAGACCAGTCCTAAAGCTCCTTCTTGTTGTTGTTGTTGTTTTCTGCTTAGTCGATGTTAGGCTGTTGGTGCGTAGCACCTCTTTTTTCATGTTGATGTTATGTATTATGTCGGCCATGCTTTAGGCCTCTTTTCAGACTCTTGTACTTTCCTTTACGACTTGCCTCAGAATGTTGGAATAATCTGGATGTTATTGGTGGAGTTTATTTCTGCTTTAAATTATTATTAGCTTTGTTTCGACTCGTGGTTGCAAGGACCTGCCATTTGAAATTTTTATAGACGCTTATCAGACTGCAGCTTCACAGCTCCACATCTGAGTGGACCTCCTCACGTCTCGTCTTCCATTTTAGGGAAGCGGGGCGTGACAGGTTTTGTTGGTGGCCCATCCAGGTCGATTTTGCAACTACAAATTATCGGGACTATGATAATAATAAAAGCATTCAGTAATTATTTGAAACATTCAAGTCGTAAAATCTGAGTCTAATAAGAGCGTTTTCTGTGTCTTAGGTGGCTGGAAGACGTGTTGCCCGAGCATCTATCTCAGCTTAATAGGAAAATCCATTAGATCAGGACTATAGTAAGACTTAGTTAGATGTCAGTGCTTGCTAGTTAGAGGCCCTAATTGTTAGTTAGACTCCATGCTAGAAATTGATATAATCGTCTTAGGAGTTACCTTAGTGGTTCTTGCCTAACTCTGACCATATTAGACTTCTAGAATTTCTTTAGTCGTTCGCTTGGGTTCGTCGATTTCGGGCCAAGCTGAATGCAGTTCATTACAGTCTAGTTCCTTAGAAAGTCTTAGCGCTAAGTTTCCAAATCTTTAGCTGGTCGACCGTAGGAGTTCCCCGTAGATTTTCATGAGTCATAACCTAGGCGTATTTATGTTTCGATCAAGCGACCATATTTCCTTGCCCCCGAATCACGCGATCGCCTCATGACGATCGTCGTTAATTTTCGAATCTCTTCGTTACAAATCTTGAATCTTCTGAAAGTATTTTCGATATTCTTTATTCGCTAAGTTTAAATTCGTTCGAAGAATTTTAATATATATACTTAGGCTTCATACTCTATCGTTGACTTAAATACATTTTTTTATTTCGAAATTTTTGTTGAGATTTTTGATTACAATTTTATAATGTTTTCCAGCCTATACTTTCATATCTATTTAAATACATTGTCCCTTTTCATATACTAATTCTATTCTGAACCATACTTCTATTTCTCCTAATTCGATTAATAATTTTCTTTTCTTACTATTGCAATTAAAACTTATTCGAATAACTCATCGCACTTACCTTTAATATATTTTTCTAAGTTACTTGGGATTCCAGCTTTCAGCGTGTCGAATTTATACTCATCATATTTCTACTACAAAATTTTTGTATAATACTATCTCCATTTAAATTTATCTCCAATTGTAAAACAATTCCTTCACCTCCATACTCATTATTCTACGTCTAATCCTTATGTCGCAATTAAACTTTCATGATACCCTTCTTTTATAAGGATATTATTATATTTTTATTTTATAACTTGCATTTTATTATATCCTTATTTAGTAATTTATATCTTTCTTCCCTACTTGATTATTCTGGATTATATTTTGTTCCACGCAACCAAACTATTCCCTTGTATGTCGCCCCATCTGAACCCGTTCATCCCAATATTGTTTCATTTCAATTTCGGTTTCGGTTTCCTCACTATTGTTTAATTATCACCTCAATGCTTACTGTTGCCTACGTTAATCTTAGTATAGCATGGTGGGCCCATTAGTATAGATTGTGATGTTGTTGTAGTGCATATAATTACTTGGTATGAATGAAGTTGTATATGTGTTACTATTTATAAATAGGTGTGTGATAGTTATACCACTCTAGGGATGTCTGTGTATATAAGAATTAATGTTGGAATGTCTACTGGGGGTGTATGTAGTTGGAGATACTTATAATGGTTGAAATAATATGTTGGTAAAGTTGTGTGTATATTAGGTATAATGATACTAGAGTACTTATAGTTAAATGTGCATGCCTATTATTTGACCTATATGTTAGTACGTGTGAGCATGTGCTCGCACGTAAGTAAGAGCTTACTATATGAATATGTGTGATATACGTACGGTAATAGGGTTATAAAAAAATTTGGTATTGCTTGCCTTTACGGGATGTTGTGTGCGAGTGTATACCTCGAGGTATACACGACTATCGTATGTCGTGACTATGCATGGATGAGTATAGGTAGTAGTGTACGAAAAAAAATATTTAATATTGATATGTATATTTATGATAGGTATGTGGCTAGATGATGCATGTATATAAGGGATGATGTATTTGATTAGATACGTGTGCGGATGATTGTAACATTATTATGGTATGTATGTGGTTACGTTGGTGTGTGTGTGTGTATATATATATATATATATAGAGGAAAATTTTCAAATGAGAACATTTCGCACCGTGCGAAAATGTTTTTAGTTTTTTTTTTGAATTTTTTTTTTCAAAAATTCTTTTTTCCACCCTCATTATATGTTGTTATACCCCCCTCAAAAAATAATCGTTGAAAAATAATGTCATTTGGCCTTCGATCAAGGCATTTCATCAAATTCGCACGTTTTGAGACCGTTAAATTTGTAACGGGTGGATGAGTGCTCTAATCCCCAACGGGTTCACCCATTATTTTCCCTGGGGTATATAATTGTATGGATTAAACATCAAAAAAAGAATTTTTGAAAAAAAAAATTTCAAAAATAAAAATAAAAATCTTTTCGCACGGTGCGAAAAGCCTCTTTTTCGCATTTGAAGATCACTATATATATATATATATATGTTGAGTATTGATTCCCCGGATTTGGTTTTGATGATGAGCAAACATAAATATCGTGTACTAACTATTTGTGAACGCAGTTATGGAGATCGTCGCCAAAAGAATACGTTCATCTCAAGCGACGTCTCAAGACTTCTCAATACGCGTGATCGTGTGCCTGAAGCTTTGTTTAAGCTCAAGGACCTTTATTGAAGTCAAGAATGAAAATTGAAGCTTATGAAGTCGGATCGTCAAGGTTTATTTATAGTCTTCTAGCTTCTTTACTTAGAATGTTAAGCCTTGAGTAGGACTTACATTATAATCTTCATTTCGCTCATATCTTTGAGCTAGGATTATCTTAGAAGCCCATAGGAACTTTCCCGAAGCTTCGCGCTTCTTCCCTCGGCTTCCGGAGCATCTTAGTTGGTTCAAGTAGGAGAACCAACCGACTAGATAACGATCTAGTCGGTCGGCAATCCTTCATGAACCGACTAGATGCCCTTGCTCAATATTGGCTATTTACTGTTTACAGTTAGTCGGCCCAAGAAGGCTCACCGACCGACTAGATGACGATCTAGTCGGTTAGGAATCCTTCTCAGACCGACTAGTTTTCATCTCCCAATTTCAGCCTGAGCCACTGTTTACACTTAGTCGGTCAAAGCACATCTGTCGACCGACTAGTTGAGAAACTAGTCGGTTAGACATTGTTCTTAGACCGACTAGTTAAACTTGTTTCCAGCCTTTGAGTTTCATCTCTTAGTCGGTCAAAGAACACTGACCGACCGACTAGTTGTCCAACTAGTCGATCGGCAAGTCTTCTTAGACCGACTAATTCATATTGACCGTGAACTTTTCTATCTTGGCTGTCAACTCGTTAGTCGGTCCATGCTCATTGACCGACCGACTAGATTGTGATCTAGTCGGTCGGGCATCCTTCTTTGACCGACTAACCAGCTTCAGAAAAGAGCCGTTGGGATCTTTTTGAACTCGTTTTTACTTGCCCCTATTAATAGTATCCTGATTCATTTCTTGAAGGGGTTAAGCAATATATTAGAGATATTTTCAGATCAAAAGAGAAGAGCAATCAACTCTATGTCCAAGCTCTCTCTTCTCACAAGAATCTCTCCCTCAAGTTCTTGAGCCCTAAATCCTCAAGAGAGATTCTCTCCATTGTGAGCCATTCAAGCTAGAAGCTTGATTCTAGGTCACCATCTCCACCCTAGGCTTCCATTGCTGGTCATCTTCTTGAAGCTAGGGTTTGGTGCCATCTTCCTCCATCAAAATCCCCCTTGCCCTAATTTGGTAAGAATACTCAAGGCATAGGTATTTTCTTGGTAAGCATTTCATTTTATTTTCATTCGTTATTTGAATTGTATACTCTCGGTTCTGAGAGTTTGCGTGATCCCGGGTTGTGGGATTCACAGACATCCTTTGTAGTTAGTTTGCACTTTGGTCCAATCTCTTGCAAACCAAGTCTAGAGAATCTCGATTATAAACCTAAATCGAATATCTAGGCCTTCCCATCGATTAGAATCCAATCTCTTGCAAACCCCAATCGATGGAAATCCCTAGCTATCCGTAATAAATCGATCGCAACCTAATCTCCTAGCAATTCTAGCAATTTAGAAATTCATTCATCACAAATCTGAAATTAGATCCATAGGGTTCATCCCCATGCCCTAGAACAATCAATTCTACTCTAGCATAGCAATAAGCATATGAGAATCAATAAAAACAATTGCTTGCATACAAAAGATAGAAAAACAAAGATTCAAATAAAAAGAGCAAAATACTTAGCTTGATGAAGATCTTCAATCCAAATACAAGCTTTTTGATCCAAGAGGGGGCCTAGGGCATGGCCTAACCTCTAAAATAATCACTAAGAAAACAATGGGAACCTATGGGAACTCTCCTCTAATGGTGGCTACAAAACCCTTATATAGTCTCCCAAAACCCTAGCAAATAACCCTAGAAAACCCCTCAAATTCGTGCCCAAAAACAGCCCAAACTGTAACTTAAAATCTGGGCCCGTCGCCGACTCGGCCGAGTGGAAATTCCAGCACTGCAGCGTCAACTTACAGAAATTCTCCAGATTTCATCCGACCTCCGATTTGCACGTTCTTGGTGGCGTTGGAATCGTCATGAAGTATACTATCCATAAAAAATATGAGAAAAATATTTTGATTGCTGGAATAATATCAGATTTCAAAAGAGTGAGAGGCTGTCTGAAAATCTGGGCGCTGCGTGTCCTCGGTATCACTCGGCCGAGTGGACTTCTCTACTCGGTCGAGTGGGCTTCTCTACTCGGCCGCATGACAGACCCTGTAAAATTCCAGTAAGTCGGGGGTCTTGAGGGTCTGTCTTCGGAGGTGACTCGGCCGAGTGGCTTTACTCACTCGGCCGAGGGGCATTCGGTACTCGCCCGAGTCGGAACCGTCAAAAGCCTGTACATTTCCAGTAAGTCGGCCTCTTTTGATGGTGGATTTCTCATGCCACTCGGGCAATGCGATCTTCTTACTCGGCCGAGTGGGATATCATCCCTCGGCCGAGTGCACGCCCAATTCCTTCAGTTGGAGCGTGTCCGGTCTGGTCGGCTGAGTGAGTGCTCCACTCGGCCGAGTGGCATGCTGTAAATGCCCAATCTTCTCCGTTTCTCCTCCTTGTCGCTCCTACGGAGTTTCTTCTTCTTCCACCCGTCTCCCATCGCCGAATAGCCCTCAAAAGAGCCTTGGGTGACGCTCCGGAGTGGGTGCAAGTCCTTTAAGCTCATTTTTGCTCCCGATCGCTCCATATTTCCTGAAATCCGACAAAAACAAGAAATAGTGAAAAGTAACGCAATATCGTCGAATACTCGTGAAAATCGCAATATGAGCAATCGAAATGGCGTGAAAACATGCAGAAAAAAGGTGTAAAATATGGACCGATCAAAATCCCCCAAGCTTACCTCTTACTCGTCCTCGAGGAAGATAAGTAGAGAGACGAACTCGGGAGATGAAAATAAAGAAAATGAAATGAAAAAGAAAGAACACGAGGTGGAAGGGGTCGCTAGATTCTTCTCTCAGATCTCAAGCCATAAGCTACACATCACGATAACTTGGAAAATACAAATCACATGCTATAAGGATTTCATATCTTACATAAACATGGTACTTGCAAGCTTTTAAGAACAACAAAATGGATTCTCTAAATTCATACAATCAATTCATATCTACATCACGCATTTCATAGGATTTAATATACAAATGTTGGCGATGCACTTTTCAATCAAGAGTTATAACTTAAGCATATAAAAATCACACCAAGCATGCAATAGAGAATGGAATAAATCATGGCATTCACATATTTATATCGATTCATAAGAAATCTCCATAACTAAAGTATTTTGCTAAGTTTCAGCATTATCAAACTTCCTCATTCGTGCACCTCTCCACTCTAATGTCGTACTCACTCATCTGGTCAAATGAATTCAACCCCCCCAAGCTTAGCTTGAGGCATCGCATCTAAAGGAATATGATAGTGGAAAATGGGATTTTTGCCTTGGTTTTCCCAAGTATTTTGTGGCTCCAATAATGAGATAGAGAAATATTTTTTTTTTCTTTTGGACTTTGTTTCTCATTTTTCTTCTTGGATTTTTGTAGGAGCAATTTGATTTGTATTTTTGGATTTTGGCTCCTTTTTGGCTTTTTGGACTTTTTGGAGCTAACTTTTTTTTGTGGGGATTTTTGGGAAATAGATGCGATATAAGTAGCTTTAGGAGGTGAACTCAAGTGACATGTAGAGAATAAGAAGATATATGTGGAGAAAGAAATAATGTAACACTCGGTTCACTCTAAGATGTGCACAAACGGTTCAATAAGATAATACATCAACTAAAACTCATATGTAAGCATGGATATTCTCAATCATCTCAATAAAAAGTGAAGTCAAGCGGTAAAGTCTACAACCATATCAGGCATGCAACAGAAGGTGAATAAGACAATAAAACTGATGCTTCAGATATACTAATGATGTGTGAATCTTGGTGCATTTCTAACAAAGCATACCAAACACTAATCCATACATTCAGCTTCAATTAATATCATGCATTCATGTAGATGAATCATTAAAAGAAATGATAAGCAAGCACATGTGAATAGTAAGACTATGGAATACACTAAGTAGCATGGTAAGGAATAATAAGCATCGTAATGGTTGCTAAAGCAATAAGAGATATCATCATAAGGAACACATCTAGTAAAAGAAGAGAAAGGAAAATAAAGAAATAAGAAAAGATAAAAGAGAGGAAAGAAAAGAAAAACAAGCACACAATAATATGATGCATGAACACACATAAAAGGAAAATAAGATGGAAAATTCAAAAAGATGATGCAAAAGTTTGAAAAATTTTAAAAACCCTAAAATAAAGTAAAAATGCAACTAATGCATCTAAATGGCATGGAAATGCACTCCCCCAAGCTTAAACTTCACATTGTCCTCAATGTGATCATAATGAAAGAATATGAGGAACAACGATAATAATAAGGGGGTGAATGAAAAATGATGAAATGGATGACATGAAATCCTAATGCAACTACATGCGCATACAATGATGCATGAGAGCGCTTTTCCGCAAGCTTATACCAAACAATCCTATTCAAATGACTCGATCAAAAATGTCACCGCTTTGCAAAGCGTGATCAAGTCAAATGAATAAGAAAGTAAGGTTTCACTTGAAAGAAATGCTCGAATGTGGTGAGCAAAAAGGATGTGGCGTATCAAAATATGGAGAGGGGAATTAATATATATAATGGGTTTGGGGTGTACAAGATTTTTGTTGCCATCATATGAGGTGATATTTATTCAAGCAAATCTATACGGTCCTCTCGCTGTCGAGAGAATTCGTGTTTATTCAAAGCATAAAAATTTCTACACTACTGGATTGATATCACCTATAGCAAAAGGCGGATCCAGTATCTTTGCCGGTGCAGGCAATTGCTCCAACTGCTCTTTCCGTGGCTCTGCCAGGCGCGTATGTCCACGGACTCCAACGAACTCCAGCAATGCATCCTCCAGCATTCCCACAAGGACTCCACCTGTACCCTGCAGAGAATAGGATGCATCAGTTCGCTGCAAAAATTTCACCCTCATAATAAAAGTATTCCAAAGAGGATCGTCTATAGAAATATATGAAATAAATAGCGGTGAACGATACTTCCCTGGAAATAATTCAATATCCTCTTGTTCTTTGATAGCTATCTCTGTGGTGTCCTCTCTCAGCTGCTCAGGTAAATCTGGATCATAGGTGTGGACCTCTTCGATAGGCTCGTCAAACTGTGACACGTCCAAGCATACCTCCGATCCATAATCGTGCGTGCACTACAAAAGGTATGACGTGTCAAAAATATCTGAATCAAAGTAAACATCTTATGGAATACATGATTCAGAAATGGAATGGGTAAAAATATCTCCCTGAGTGGGAGCAGTAAGCTTTGTGGGATAGTCCTCGACGTCAGTGGAAGGATGAGGTGGCTGCGGGAGCTCTAATGGAGGAGAATAGTGCTCGGGATCCTTATGAATGGCTATGTCCTCGTCCCGATGTACGACCTCCTCGATGATAAGGTCTGGCTCTGTATGTAAGGCCTCCTCAAAAGCATGCTCGGGCTCCGCATGTGAGGCCTTCTCGTCAATATGCTCTGGCTCGACAGTGTGCTCCTTTGCCTTCTCATCAACTATCAATGTGGGCTCTCTCTGGAATGGTGATGTTGGCTGCTCAAGTGTGTCAGCTTGTGGGGATGTATCATGTGGAGGGAAATGCCCGCAAGCAATCCAAAAATATAGTCTATCCCCCTCAAGACTGACATGGATGACCTCCTCAATTGTTCCTGTAACTGAAACACGGTTCATAACAAAACCTGCAAATAGTAGCTCAAATGCATCACTTGCTGTAATGCTCTCTGAACCGGTGAACCTCACTGACTCCAAGAGACCCTCCAATAATCTCTGAAATCCATCCTCCTCTGGCTGCACTGGTGGCTCAATTTCTGCTTCCTCCACTGTATCTTCATCCATCCACTCTTCATATGCAACAGCTGTATTGTAGGATGTGGGATCGATGGCGGCACATTCTGGCTCTGGTAATATGATTGGAGATGCTTCTTGCCCATAAGATGAAGGAACAGAACTGATATCTTTGGGAATCATCACAACCTTAAACATGAGCGCATTCATTTCAAGTTGCCTCTTCACCCGTTCCAATAGAAGGTCACCCTTTTCAAGCCCGGCTTGCATTTCAACCTGGTGTGCATGCATCTCATCAAAAAAGATCCTTTGTCTCTCATCAAGCTCGGGCCAGTGCATCTCCTCAAAAAGGTATTCTCCCATCTGAGCACTCTGATCGTAACAGTATTCTCCCATCTGAGCACTCTGATCATAATAGTATTCTCCCATCTGAGCACTCTGATCAAAATCTGTGGTCCAGGTAGTGTAATCCATAACAACTGATCAACAAAGATAAATACCTGGAGAAAAATATCAGTGGCACAAAAGAATATAGAAATGATAGTAATGGTGGCAAGGGTGAAAATTTCTTTTTTTTAAATTTTTTTTTCGTGGTCTAATCAACCTAATTGTGACAAATTGGCACCCAACGGGAAACACCTCCCCGGCAACGGCGCCAAAAACTTGGTCGGCCCCTGGATATACACCCGGGAGTACGATTGTAGTTTTACCGCAAGCGCACGGCGTAGTGGCGAGCGGGTATCGAACACGAGGAGGTGGTGTTGGTTCCAATCTATCCTAGGTTGGTTTGACTACGAATGTTTTATTGGTGGAGATGGCTATGGTATGATGTAATGGCAATGGTGGTGGATGTCTGTGTCGGTGATAAAAATGTTGGTCAAGTATCGATTCAAATACAATATAATAAAAGATGTCTAGGGCTAGGGAATCCCCACTACGGACCGTCATGCATCATTGTGACTAGTGAATCGCAATATTAATAGACTTGCGTTGAGGTGAACTAGTCGTAACTGAATAGAGAACCAAGCTCACGCTCTCGCGCTATTGCCGGTCTATAGCAACCTAGGTTAGGGCCCAATCTCTTGCAAACCCTAACCTAAGACGCTAGCATTAGGATTGACATCATAGTTCAATCGCCCCTCGAGCACACTCTCGTGCAAACTCAAGTTACGATCTTGGTTGTGATAGTTCGTATTCGTCCAATCTCTTGCAAACGAATATAGGTATAGATTTATAATAAAAATCCTAGCTTTGGTCCAATCTCTTGCAAACCAAGTCTAGAGAATCTCGATTATAAACCTAAATCGAATATCTAGGCCTTCCCATCGATTAGAATCCAATCTCTTGCAAACCCCAATCGATGGAAATCCCTAGCTATCCGTAATAAATCGATCGCAACCTAATCTCCTAGCAATTCTAGCAATTTAGAAATTCATTCATCACAAATCTGAAATTAGATCCATAGGGTTCATCCCCATGCCCTAGAACAATCAATTCTACTCTAGCATAGCAATAAGCATATGAGAATCAATAAAAACAATTGCTTGCATACAAAAGATAGAAAAACAAAGATTCAAATAAAAAGAGCAAAATACTTAGCTTGATGAAGATCTTCAATCCAAATACAAGCTTTTTGATCCAAGAGGGGGCCTAGGGCATGGCCTAACCTCTAAAATAATCACTAAGAAAACAATGGGAACCTATGGAAACTCCCCTCTAATGGTGGCTACAAAACCCTTATATAGTCTCCCAAAACCCTAGCAAATAATCCTAGAAAAACCCTCAAATTCGTGCCCAAAAATAGCCCAAACCGCAACTTAAAATCTGGGTCCGTCGCCGACTCGGCCGAGTGGAACATTTGACTCGGCCGAGTGGAAATTCCAGCACTGCAGTGTCAACTTGCAGAAATTCTCCAGATTTCATCCGACCTCCGATTTGCGCGTTCTTGGTGGCGTTGGAATCTTCATGAAGTCTACTATCTATAAAAAATATGAGAAAAATACTTTGATTGCTGAAATAATAGCAGATTTCAAAAGAGTGAGAGGCTGTCTGAAAATCTGAGCGCTGCGTGTCCTCGGCATCACTCGGCCGAGTGGACTTCTCTACTCGGTCGAGTGGGCTTCTCTACTCGGCCGCGTGACAGACCCTGTAAAATTCCAATAAGTTGGGGGTTTTGGGGGTCTGTCTTCGGAGGTGACTCGGTCGAGTGGCTTTACTCACTCGGCCGAGGGGCATTCGGTACTCGCTCGAGTCGGAACCGTCAAAAGCCTGTACATTTCCAGTAAGTCGGCCTCTTTTGATGGTGGATTTCTCATGCCACTCGGGCGATGCGATCTTCTTACTCGGCCGAGTGGGATATCATCCCTCGGCCGAGTGCACGCCCAATTCCTTCAGTTGGAGCGTGTCCGGTCTGGTCGGCCGAGTGGTCTTCTTACTCGGCCGAGTGGCATGCTGTAAATGCCCAATCTTCTCCGTTTCTCCTCCTCGTCGCTCCTACGGAGTTTCTTCTTCTTCCACCCGTCTCCCATCACCGATTAGCCCTTAAAAGAGCCTTGGGTGACGCTCCGGAGTGGGTGCAAGTCCCTTAAGCTCATTTTTGCTCCCGATCGCTCCATATTTCCTGAAATCCGACAAAAACAAGAAATAGTGAAAAGTAACGCAATATCGTCGAATACTCGTGAAAATCGCAATATGAGCAATCGAAATGGCGTGAAAATATGCAAAAAAAAGGTGTAAAATATGGACCGATCAAGAGCTATGACGAACAACGACTACAACGTCTTCAAGAACCGCGATGAAGCTTCTTCAATTATGGAAGGACTATCCTCCGTCAGGCCTCCACACTTCAACGGTACCAACTACGGGTACTGGAAATGCCGGATGCAAATTTTCCTCCGGAGCGCTTCACTATGGAGAGCCACCATGGCGGAGTATGTCGAGCCTTCCGAAGAAGATTTCGCAAAGTGGACTCCCGCGGAGGTCGCCGCGGAAGTAGCCAATGCCAAGGCAATGAATGCCTTGAATTGTGTGTTGGAGCCCGAGGACTTCAACAAGATATGCACATGTAAGAGTGCATATCAAATATGGAACCAACTCCTCATTTTGCACGAAGGATCGAGTACGGTAAAAGACTCTAAACTCGTCGTTGCTAACAAAGAATTTGAGTTGTTTCATATGGAGCAGGGTGAAACCATGAAGGAGTACTATGCTCGCTTCGTGGATATATCCAACGACTTGGAAGCTCTTGGGAAAACCTACACCCAAAAGGAGAAATGCTCAAAGATTATCAACGGTCTTCCATCATGTTGGGAAAAGCGTACATTTGCCATCGAGGAAGGTAATGACATGAATAAATATACCGTCGTACAACTAATGGGTACCTTGTTGTCTTATGAGATGCACAAGGATAGTAAGATCCGGATGAGGGAAAAGATGAAGGTGTACTTGAAGCAAGACGAGCCAAAGAAAAAGGCGATTGCATTCAAGGTCGCTCCATCTACCGATGATGAAGAATCGGAAGACGAATTGGACATGGAATCCATTGCCCGTATGGCAAGGAAGTTCGATCGATTCTTTCGAAAAGGTAAATTTTTGAGTAAATCTAAAGTTATTTCGACTAATGCTTCTACTCCCGTGAGTTATAAATGCAACAAGCCAGGACACATCAAACCGGATTGTCCTCTCTACAAACACAAGGAGAAGGGGAAGGCATCTAAGTACGACAAGTCGAGAAAGCACAAGAAAGGGCTTGTTGGCACATTCACCGACTCCGAAGAGGATTCCTCAAGTGGAGAGTCGGATGATGGAAGAATGGAGAAAGAAAAAATTTGCTTCATGGCTAATGATGAGGCAAAAGGTCAAAATTCCTCCTTCGATGATAGCGAGGATGAAAGCGAGGATGGTAGCGAGGATGAAGGCGGAGAACCTACTATAGAAGAATGAGGTTAGCTAACCAAGAAATTTGGTCTAAATTTACTAAACTAGTAGATAGATATAATAAGACCAAAGATGAACTTGTTAGCCTCCAAACCTCTCCTAAGTCTACCATCACCTACAATGACACCATTGTTGAGACACTCGCCAATGAGAAAGCAAGTTTGCTTACTCATAATGGCTTGTTGAGAAATGAGGTGAAGAACCTCAAATCTCAACTTGAGCATGTTCATTTTGAGAAATAGGATGAACACAAGATGGCGGATTTGACTTTTCAAAACTCAACTTTGAGTATTGAGAATGAAAATCTCAAATCTAGTGTTTATGCACTCACATCGCAAGTATCCGTTTTGGATGCTTCTATGCTTTCTCTCAAAGAGAAGTATGAGTGCACTTTAGGCCGTATTAATAATTTTAATAAAGGTAAGGGCCATTTGGATAATATCCTAAATGACTTACTTCCGGCCAAAGACCACATTGGCTTGGGGTATAAGATGGGAGACTCATCCAAATCGTCTACAACCTTTGTTAGGACAACATCCGATGACTCCACGATTGGGAGCAAACACCCCATTGGTAGTTCTCCTACCAATAGTTCTTCCACTTCGTACACACCCCCGATTGGAAAGAAACCCACTTTGGGTGGACCTCCAAAGAGGGGTCATACATTTTTGTACTCACATGATATGCCACGTAGGAACACACATCCTACTCCACCGGTTCTTATTAGTGATAATTTTTATGCTCCGCACCCACGAGCACGTGCACACACTCATATGAGACACCCACATGCACGTAATCATGCTCATGCATATCCTAATGCTTATGTTCAAACATCTCATCCACATGTGCATGCCTACTCTCATAATCATCCTCATGCATACACACATCATCATACTATTGCTAGATCCCATGCTCCTAGGCCACATGCACCACATAGAAATCAAACTTTTGTGCATGCAACCACTAGGAAGAGGATTCCCAAAATGTACACTATTTGGGGTCCTAAGAACACTAGCGATGATGCTATGAATGTTTATGTGAAATCATATATTAATGATGTTATTTTGAATGATGATTATGTTGGGAAGTCAAGTTCCTCTTGGACTTGGTTTCCGAAGGGTTAGTTCCTTTAACCCTTCAATGCTTGGTACCATGAGTTTATGATCATGTTATGGGTACCAAGGCATGTGTTTATAAAATTGATTTTGATTATATTAATTTATGGGTTACAATAATTTTTATTTCATATTTCAAATTTGTTGTCCAACCCATTGGATCCAAAAAGATTTTTGGATACCAAAATGAAGTTTTCGAGGTTCAATCCGCTTTGGGATACCAACCCTACCAACTCCTCGATTTGCAAAGACTTTCATTCAAACAGAGTTGATGGTGCTTGATCGATGCACCAATGTAGGGGGAGCTTAATGTTGTAAGTATGATATTACATTTGGTATCCATGTGTGATTGTATGCATGCATAGATAGAATTTTTACATTGGTATCATTTTGTTTCCACTAGTACGCTAGGATTGTGTATGCCTAGTTTTATGGTGTTTTATTTTTTTTTGGCATTACACTTTTCCGTTTTACTTTTGATATCAATTCGATACATTTGGTATTGGTATTCTCATTGCATTTTGGTCTCTGATATTGACTATCGTCACTCGACGATTATCTTGATTTAATAGCTTTAGTTGTATGAAAACATAGAATTGTTTTCCATGCACTAATATAGCTACAAATGTTGATATTGGAGAATAAATTCCTTTCATCAATGCGTGAATTTACAATTGGTATTTTGATGACTTCATTTTTTTTTTCATTTTTCATTTTTCGACTAAGGTCTCCTTGGCACACCTTTAATATGTTTTGGTATTTTACTTTGGTGTCATTGGACCGAGGTCGTATTCTTCGACTCCCGTGATTCATGTATTATTTGGCCATGATTTGTTATCATTGACTCCCTCCCGCACTTTTTGGATTATGCCAATGGGGGAGAGATATAATAATGGCATGTGCTAAATGATAGTTTAGCATGAATCTAATTTGATATGTTAGATTCAGGGGGAGTTAAGAAAATATAAATGTATTTCAAATTCGATAACTGAATTTGTATTTTTAACTTTCTCGCCTGATTGATGCATATGTTTATTATTTCATATGGAACTAATGCGTCATCAATGCAGGGGGAGTAAGTAAATTTCATTTAGTATATTATTATTGATTATTATTTATGATGGTTTGTTATCACCAAAAAGGAGGAGAATGTTGAGTATTGATTCCCTGGATTTGGTTTTGATGATGAGCAAACATAAATATCATGTATTAACTATTTGTGAGCGCAGTTATGGAGATCGTCGCCAAAAGAATACGTTCATCTCAAGCGACGTCTCAAGACTTCTCAATACGCGTGATCGTGTGCCTGAAGCTTCGTTTAAGCTCAAGGACCTTTATTGAAGTCAAGAATGAAGATTGAAGCTTATGAAGACGGATCGTCAAGGTTTATTTATAGTCTTCTAGCTTCTTTACTTAGAATGTTAAGCCTTGAGTAGGACTTACATTATAATCTTCATTTCGCTCATATCTTAGAGCTAGGATTATCTTAGAAGCCCATAGGAACTTTCCTGAAGCTTCGCGCTTCTTCCCTTGGCTTCCGGAGCATCTTAGTTGGTTCAAGTAGGAGAACCAACCGACTAGATAACGATCTAGTCGGTCGGCAATCCTTCATGAACCGACTAGATGCCCTTGCTCAATATTGGCTATCTACTGTTTACAGTTAGTCGGTCCAAGAAGGCTCATCGACCGACTAGATGCCGATCTAGTCGGTTAGGAATCCTTCTCAGACCGACTAGTTTTCATCTCCCAATTTCAGCCTGAGCCACTGTTTACACTTAGTCGGTCAAAGCACATCTGTCGATCGACTAGTTGAGAAACTAGTCGGTTAGACATTGTTCATAGACCGACTAGTTAAACTTGTTTCCAGCCTTTGAGTTTCATCTCTTAGTCGGTCAAAGAACACTGATCGACCGACTAGTTGTCTGACTAGTCGGTCGGCAAGTCTTCTTAGACCGACTAGTTCATATTGACCGTGAACTTTTCTATCTTGGCTGTCAACTCGTTAGTCGGTCCATGCTCATTGACCGACCGACTAGATTGTGATCTAGTCGGTCGGTCATCCTTCTTTGACCGACTAACCAGCTTCAGAAAAGAGCCGTTGGGATCTTTTTGAACTCGTTTTTCATTGCCCCTATTAATAGAATCCTGATTCATTTCTTGAAGGGGTTAAGCAATATATTAGAGATATTTTCAGATCAAAAGAGAAGAGCAATCAACTCTATATCCAAGCTCTCTCTTCTCACAAGAATCTCTCCCTCAAGTTCTTGAGCCCTAAATCCTCAAGAGAGATTCTCTCCATTGTGAGCCATTCAAGCTAGAAGCTTGATTCTAGGTCACCATCTCCACCCTAGGCTTCCATTGCTGGTCATCTTCTTGAAGCTAGGGTTTGGTGCCATCTTCCTCCATCAAAATCCCCCTTGCCCTAATTTGGTAAGAATACTCAAGGCATAGGTATTTTGTTGGTAAGCATTTCATTTCATTTACATTCGTTATTTGAATTGTATACTCTCGGTTGTGAGAGTTTGCGTGATCCCGGGTTGTGGGATTCACGGACATCCTTTGTAGTTAGTTTGCACTTGCGTGGTTTTCGTAAGTGGGCATATTAGAAATCTTGAGTTAGGGTTTCTAACTCAAGTATCCGGAGGGGATCCGGGTGGTTGGGACGTAGGATCACCGGGAACAAGTCGGGGAGACTTGGGTGGATCCGAACCCATTAAACCATTTGTTTGCGTTTGCATTTATTCTTGTTGATCGTTGTTATTCCGCATTGTTGTTTGTTAATTGCACGATAATTAGGAATAACTCTCCCTATTATTTAAAAGTACTATTCACACCCCCCCTCTAGTACGTGTGCAGTAGCCCGACAGGTGCACTACAATATATACATATTGGAGTGGTATTGGTATATGTATAGATACTGTGTTATGTATATAGAGTATTCTGATATGGGTTCTGAGTCTCACTCAAGTTTGAGTGGGTATACTCTAAGTACGTTATTACACATGTCTGTGGTTTGCGTATAGTACTATGAATATAGTGATGGATGATATATGTATAGTGATAGGATTGGTTGTGTTTGGTTGTATTACACACATGACTGTGGGTGGCTATACCAGTATGTAGTTATAGGTGTTGCTCTTGTGGTGTAGTTATTTACTAAGGACTTGTCTGTGTGAATATATATATGTGCTAACTAAACTAAGTGTGTGATGTGTTGAGCTTGTAGTGGTATGAAGGAATGTTATATTAGCGTGTGTGGGTGTGCACCATGCACGGATAAGTATGTGTTTAGTTATAAGTATTGGTGATTATGGTGTGTGTGTGATGAGTCTTGAATATAGTTATAGGACTATGTGATGTGAATATATGGTGAAGTATTTGCGTGCATTTGAATGACTATAAAATTGTGAAATTATAGTAGTGGTAAATGTATCTTAGATATAATAACATGATTTAATATTGAGTGGTGTGGTTACTTGTGTTGATATGTTGGCATTGGATGTACACTACGAGATATAGGGAGTAGTGTATCCTTATTATTTTGTTCATATGTAGTTATCTAAACGTGGAGTATTACAATTACGTTTGCTGGTGTGAACTATTTAATTTTTGTGAGTATGTGCACCATGGTATGTAACAAGTGTTTAATAGTTATATAGGGATGTACGTGATTATATGAGTAATTGAAGTGCGTGTATGAATTTGACTGACTATGTTAGGCGTAAGTTTAGAATGGGCGTAAATATATACATGTTGGTAGTGTTACTGCTTGACTACCTAGTGCATATATAAGCACTTGTAGTGACTATATCTGGTTGAATTATAATGTGATATGATTTGGGGTAGTTACTAGAGCGACTAGATATGTTAGAAAGTCCGAGGACGGACTTTGTCCTAAGGTGGGTAGGATGTAATGGCCTATACTCACTATTCGTATTACGGTTGTGTGTATAGCAATTTCGAGTACCTGATTGGTTTTGTTACTTTGTATGTGGTCGTGTCGTTGAGTCGATAGGGCCTTAGCACCTTGGTTGCATCCTTAGCAAGCCACCCACGACGTGTGCCCAACTTGGGATTACTGTCGCTTTTGGACCCCGTATCCTTTGTACGCTTTTCGTGCACGTGTCTTGTTCGTGCACGTATTTATTACAGACTTTGTCTGTATCCGAACCCTATAGTGTGATATGCCGTTGTGACCCTCTCGAAGAATATTAAATTGTGGAATTAATTTGGTACGTCATTTCACGGGTCGTTCTCCCAGGATTTGACCTTATTTGATGAGATGTCGCGATTTTCACTTTTGACGTGAGGCCTTTCTATTTTTAGTTTCGTTTCTCGTCGTAGAAATTGTGATCCGTCTCTTAGTTGTGTTTCTCACGTCGGTACGGTCACCCCAGTATTTATCTTACGATTTTAGAGTCCCGTTTGACCCACTTTTACTTTTTCTCCAGTTTAAACATCGGTGTAACCCTAAGTATCACGTGATTTGTATCCCCTAGTAATTAATTAATAATAATATTCATTCAAATTATTTTTGACTTAGTCTTTCCCCAACATGGCAGCACCCTACGCAGGAGAGAGAGAATGAGGGCTTATTTGTTATTCATTTGTTATAACAAATTTTAAAAAAAAGAAAACATTAAACCCTAACCAATAGCCTAGCCCACGTGTATCAGCCCTTATTAATAGAGACCTAGGGCTTTTCTCTAATTTTCACAGCAAACCAAATAAGCGGCCGCCGCCCCTAACGTTTTGTTCACGCGAAAACCCTAGCCCATCGTTTTCTTTCCCAGCAACATCAAACTACAACGCCACCCCTCCTATTCATTTTCGCACGCAACTCCTCCTAGCTCCGACTTCATCTCCGACCAAACCCAACGATCGCCGGTGCCTCCTTCCTCTTCCTCCACCAGTTTCCGCCGGTGCTCCACCAAATCTCCCCGGATCCGCCGCCTGGGGTTGCAGCAGCGGACACGGCGTCGCCCAGCAGCGCCCGAGCACCACCAGGTGCCGCCCCGCACGGCAGCGGCCCCCGGACTCTGTCACCATCGTGACAACGCCGCCTTAGCGCTGTAACAGTGCTGCCCGAGTGCTGTTCATGTCTGTAGATCCCATGCGGGCTTCCAGCGGCTTCTCCCCCTCGTGCAGCGACGTACGTCGACCCTCTCATGCGGCAGCAGCTTCCCCTCGCGTGTAGCAACTCCCTTGACTGTGACAACGACGTGTGAGAGCTTCCCAGGCTGTCGTCGACTTCCCCTCGCGTTGCTATGACGTCTCTATCCTCTGTCCACCGTAGACGTGGCGTGGCAACCCCCGGAGGCTTCACAGAGGATCTCCTCTCCATATCGGTTAGTGAACACGTTAATATCAGTTGGCTATAGTCTATGAACCGTTATCTATGATAATCAGCTAAGTAACTTAATAAAAAATGTTGTTTGCATGTTAATAACATTAAAATAGATGTTAACTTGATGATTCGTAGGGTGGATAAATCGTATACGCGACTACTAGCCAATGAGAACCTAAGTTGCTTGATTAATTGTTGTATGCTTATTCGTAATAGCAACTTAACGTAATTATCATGTTAATAATTTTAGATCGTTAATATTGGTGTGTCACACATCTTGGAATAGAAACCCTAATTAAAATTGATTTATTAGACGTCCCAGGTTGCCTAATAATTTCTTGTTTCGTCGTAACGAACTCATTCGTGCACGTGATTTTTATCACAGAGTATCCGTCTTCCCATACCGTTCGCGAAACTGGAATCCAACCCCTGACGTTGCTACCCGACGTCAGAGTAGCTCTCGCGTCGTGTTGAGGTAAGTCTCTCTCTGTAAGAACCCCAACCTTGCCTGTTAATCAACCTAAAACTTGTAGTCTTTGATCGTTGTAACTCACTAATTGAAGATAATGAAAACGAGACTGTAGGTTGGTGTGATGATTGGTGTTTGGGCACGTAGGCAGAACTGGACTCCTTGATCTTGTGACTATCAGCACGTCCCTTTTCAGGCAAGTGAAACTTGCCAGTTCTTTGTCTAGGCCATGCTTTAGGCCATTTCTTGTTTTAGGCGTAAAAGAGACTAGGCGACGAAATGATACTCGCCTAAACGTAATTTTAAGATCTAGCTTGGCAACGAAGCGAGATATGTCACCCTGCCATGTCATTCATGCATTTCTGCCTGTCACGTTTAAATTTTCATAACTGCCTGCTCTTTACTTATGCTCTACCTGGCACGTTTAAATTCCTTATCTATACGCACTTAAATTATAACTTGTCATGCCATGTCATCCATGCTTGAATGTTGCATTCGTAGCACACGCTACGTACTTCCTTGTTCAGGCTAGGCACCTACGTTGCAGGCACAACCCTATGCCAAATACACTTCCTGGCTCGTGATCCAGAAGCGGGCTACATGTGTTGATCAAAAGCCAATGCCCGATACACGTGGAGGGGTAGGGATAAGTGATCACTTGAGCATAGGAGTTGGCCCGTACAGCCACTCCAGCCAAAAGGCGTAATCTCTGTGCACGACGGGTTTACTTGACGTGTTTACTTGTCTTGTAAAAATCCATGTGAATGATTTCCCTTGCCATGTTATACTTGTTGCCATGTTATACTTGTTGCCATGTCATACTTGTTGCACTTTCTTACTTGTTGCATCCATGCTTTAAACTGCCACGTCATCGCATATTTTAGAACTGCTAGGTTGCTTTCCTTTCTTTTAGTTTCCTTGCACAAGTCTCTAGTAGACTTGCTGACATGTGTCCCTTTTCTCTTTTGGGTGTCACATGTTAGATTATGAGCCAGAGTTGGTCGTCGAGGACGAACAGGTTGCAGGTGTTGACTTCGAGGACATTGGAGACCAGTCCTAAAGCTCCTTCTTGTTGTTGTTGTTTTCTGCTTAGTCGCTGTTAGGCTGTCGGTACGTAGCACCTCTCTTTTCATGTTGATGTTATGTATTATGTCGGCCATGCTTTAGGCCTCTTTTCAGAGTCTTGTACTTTCATTTACGACTTGCCTCTGAATGTTGGAATAATCTGGATGTTATTGGTGGAGTTTATTTCTGCTTTAAATTATTATTAGCTTTGTTTCGACTCGTGGTTGTAAGGACCTGCCATTTGAAATTTTTATAGACGCTTAACAGACTGCAGCTTCACAGCTCCACGTCTGAGCGGACCTCCTCACGTCTCGTCTTCCATTTTAGGGAAGCGGGGTGTGACAGAGTCATCATGTGAACTCTTTATCTAATAAGCACATGTGTGTTATCTCATAATGTATCTACTTCGAGCGCCTATGAGACCAGCCACTACCATCTGATGGTAAAGATTAACGTACACTAGTCTATCTGGAATATAGATGGCATGGCTTGATATTCCTAGACTAAGAACATTTAGAACAATGCTTAAGAAGGTACATTAGGCATTATTATCATGATCTCATTTTGATCCAAATTTTCACTCACACATGTCCAAGTATTTTATCTTTGCAATGTTAATCATAACATCAACATGCATATTTAGCATTATAAAATAATTACACAGATAATAATTTACACAATAGCATACTGCTATTTTGAACAAGATGCCTTTATACAATTACAATAATTATCTAAAGGGCACATTTCCCAACAGGAGCGTGAGGCGTCGCCCTACTGATTCATGGTAAATATTACATATTTAACCCCTCATTAAGCCCCATTTTATGCATATATGGTGTAGGAGGATATATGCCCATAAGGCAATTTATCCTTAGTATACGTCTTGTTAAGATATTATATAGTATCAATTATCCTAAGTATGAATTCGTTGAATCATATACTTAGATAATTTCCTTAGACTTATAGTTAGGCCCTTACGTATCCAGATGTAGATCTCGATTATGAGTAGTAAGTGACCGAACAGAAACTTAAGTCTTAAACGGTTCGTGGTCATAGATGTGTCATGAACTGGATATCGGTATATCGGACAGACCACTGTGTCTTTGTCTTACCTTAGGGTAATGATGATCTCATAGTCATTCGACTTAGTGAAGTCGGAGACGAGACATATGTGTTCATTGGAGAATGAGTTCACTGAATGACCAACTTAGAGTTTTTAAATGGTTAACTTTAACTAAACTCTAAGGTGATGACAGGTAAGATGGTCCTTAAGACCTGAAGTCATTTGTACGAATCTGTGAGTGAACAGTGTCGCTTAGACCTATGATCCAGTTTCGAGGCTAGGCATGCTGAAAGATCTTAGGTTGGATTACACCTGTAGCTTTCGAGGCAAGTAGATGACTAAGATGTGATTCGTCTCTTCTGTTAAAGGGAAGTTAGTGTCATAGTCTCAGTACAATCTTTATGTTAATCATCGGCTGGGGTACGTTGTAAGATGTACAACGTGAATACAACAAAGACCACCGTATACTGACCAATGTTGTCTAATGGGGTTGACAGTAAACCGTACCCTAGGCCAACAGAGACATAGTCTTGACGAAGGGACTATAGCTAACGGTATTCATCACTGACAAAGTCAAAGTGAACCCAACGATACTTTTGTCAATGGGTCGATCACGTTATGATGATTCTGAAACAAGGACGACGCCTGCTGCTCATGGTGACCATCGTCTAGGGGTTTCGAGCCCCAACCTGTAGTACGGTCAGGTTGTAGGGTCTCATACAGAGTAGTATGTCTTAGTAATAGGAAGATAAATAAGCGGAATTCATTCGATGAAATGGAATAGTTAAGTTCACAAGCTAGTTGTGAGACTAAGTCGTAGATGGGAACAATGTTGCATTCGATGCAAACAAGATTAAACGTGTCGAAAATTGGTTACGAAAATATCTGTCAGAACAAAAGCATTGGAAAGAGTTACCTGGTTGACGGAATCGTCTCCGTCTAAACGCAGGTTTAAACCGCGTGCAAAACGGAGCTCAAACGAGCCCGAAAATGCAAAAACATCCAAAGGCAAGAGTGGGTTAGACCCACTTAGACAAGCGGGTCCACCCGCAAGGAGAATGGACGCTAAACACTGAACCAACGGGTGCCGCCCGCTGAGTCCAGCGGGCGCGGCGTGCCGAACTAGCGGGCCTCGTGCCCGCAGTGTTCAGCGGGCGCGACCCGCTGTTCAGCAGGTGCAGCCCGCTGGGACAGCAGGCACGATCTGCATGAAACAGCGGGGGCACCCGCTGTTCAGCGGGCCACCTGCCTGCCCCGGGCGCACCCTACTTGGGCACGCCCACAAGCCTTGGCGGGCGCGCCCGCAATTTAAGTTAAATTAGGGTTTTTTGAAACTCTTTTGACGGCTATGAAAATTGACCTTTAGCCCATCTTTGGGCAATTGTTTGAGGGGTCCAACGAAGTCAAAATTCGTCGCCGTTTGTTCCTATGCGTTCACCATTCGAAGCCCTTCGAAATGATAATTTGTATCGTCTCTATAGCTCAATGATGAAGGAGAATTAATTGGTTGAATTTGGCCTTTTGTGAAAGAATTACTAACTTCAATGAACTAAATTTATTCTCTTTTTAATTTTGTTTTGTCACACATTGCTCGTGACAAAAAGAGAGGTGCTGACTCCCTATATAACTAGGGGTGCACTCTCTTCGTTGAAAAAAACACCAAGTCTTCGATCGAGTAGCTCCGAATTTTAAGCAAGCTCGATCTACGACTTAAACTATTCTTCATCTCTTCTTCCTATTCTCCCGACGAGTCCTAGCAAGACTACAAAGGAGGTTTTGGATTCGGATCCAGACGTCTAAGACGCGGGTCTGCTTAAGGGAAACCTTCTACCGCAAGTGATCGGCTCAGAGGCGGGTGACGGCTCGGGTGGATCAGTTCGAAGGTGCAATGCGGCTCGGGTGGATCGAGTCAAGGCGGTTCGGCTACGAGGAGTATAAGAAGCCGGTGATGTACATCTTGCCCGCCCCAGGGATTATATTCCGGGTATGTTCTTTAAAGCTTTTTAGTGTAATTTAATTTCGTCGCAGTAGGATAGATCCCTCTTGGGGTGGTCAGATCCACCCCAAGTTGGCATAGATCAGGATAGGTTCTGGCTCTCTCGGGGCCTAACTAAACTGTTTAGCTAGCATGTTTTATTTTTTCGCTGTGCTTTATGCCTATATGGTCCGTTCGACTTAGGACGTGCACAGATCTGAGCTCTGAGGGTCTGCCAAAACCCTTCAGTGGTATCAGAGCCATTGTTATGCTTGTAGATCTTGATTTGCGGCGATTTTAAATTATTAAATTGCTTGTTTTTGAACATACGTATATTTTAACTTTATGTTAAAATTGGTTAAACAAATTTTTTGTGTTTTAAAAATTGTTTTTATAACATGAAATTTTTTCTGGGGGATGTTTTAAATTGTATGTGATAAAGTTTAAAAAGTCTACTATGTTTAAATGCTTTTTAAAAAAATTATTTTATGAGATAAAATAATTTTAGTGAGCATTTAAAATTTTATTTTTGAAAAGAGATTATGAAATATTAAGAGAAATTTTTTTTACTTTCATAAGAAGATATTAAAAAATTAATTTCTTTTTGTTACATAAAGGTTGAAAGATTTTAACTTTATCTGAAAGCTTTAAAATTTATTTCAACAATTTTAAAATTTTTTTAAAATTATTTCAAGTATATGTAACATTGTGGAAAAGATTTTTATTTCATGAGATGGGATTAAATTTTTTTTCTTTAAGTTGCATAAATTATTTTATGAGATAATATGATCTTAAATGTTTGATTTAATTTTAAAGCTTAGATTTGGATTTAAAATTATTCGATAATTTTATGAGATAAAATGTTTCTAGTTTTAAAATTCTATATCTTTAAATTTAAATGTTAAATTTTAGACTAGCAAGTTAATTATTTATGTTGTACATAAAATTTTAAACTTGCATATTCTGTCATATGTCACATTGTTGAACCTTGAATTTTATGAGTTAAAATTAGTTGGTTTATGTTAATGGCAATGATGCATGATGTGATCGTTCATGAACCCTTTTGGTTAGCTATTAAATTTAAAATCTTATGAGATAAAATTTTTAATTGTGACATGCTACGTTTTAATGAACAATTACGACATCAAAACCTAATTCCTGATTAGGGTAGTCCCTTAAAATGACTATCATCATCATAAATTGTTTAATTAATGATTATCATTAAATGACTAATTTTGTAAAATATTGTAATTGTTTTATTAAAATCCTAATAAAAATTGAGGTAGCACGATGAACAAAACAAACCTTGAAGCCACGAGCAACCTCTGGGGCACTAAGATGGAGACAGGACCCATACAAGATCAAGTCATTAAGATGATCGGATACGTGGAAGATGCAGCCCAGTTGGGTTTTGTCCTCGACAATGAGATGGCCGTGGACATCATCCTGAAATCTTTGACCACAGCCTTCAAGCAATTCATTACTGGTTTCATTATGAACAGTATTGAAACGGATCTTCCTGGTCTCCTCAACATGCTTAGGCTGTTTGAGGAAATCGAGAAGAAAACAGTTGTGTTGGTTGTTGGCTCTGCTTCTTCAGACCAGCCGAATGGCAAAGGTAAGAAGAGGCAGGTCCCACAACCAGCCAAAGTGAAGAAGGGGAAGAAGACGAAAGGGGCCCCGTCGAAATCCGAGTGATTTCACTGCCATAAGGTAGGCCACTGGAAGAAGAACTGCAAGGTTTACCTTGCAGAAAAGAAGAAAGGGCATACTGATGCCTCTACCTCAGGTACAATGAATTCTTTTTAATAAAGCATAATAATTTCCATAAATGCTTTGTCACATAGTATAAGATACTAAGACATCTGTGTAATGTATACAGGTGGCTAATACGAACCAGAGGATGGAAGAAGTTCTGAGGACGGTCGGCATCTGAGCAATCGTTACTGCTAGGGCCGTACGAGGACTTCAGGAGATGTTAAGAAGAAGCAACCGATACTTATTTTTTTTGAATAAAATATATCGTTTGCTTTAGTTAAAACAATGATTGGGTGTTAAGCACTCAAAGTTTATTTTGATAAACAAGTTATGATTCATTTTAATGAATCCATTGTTTGAATAAATACCTCGGGAAATGTGCTTTATTTTAAATTGTGATTTGTTGTGAATGGCGTATTTCTGTGAATGTGGCTGTCTGAGTTGGTTACATAAATCCTCTGGCTGTCATGCAGAGCTTCTGAATAATTTGATTGTTTGGAGCTGACTTAATATTATAGCCAGTCGATAGTTAAATATAAGTTCCAGGAGCGTATAAATTGTGTATGATCACAATTATACGCATGTTAAGATTGATTCTTCATTAAACTGCATTTGATTCTTAAAGAGTTATTATTAAATGTAGTTAAAGGAAAAGTACAGTGTAGGACGTTTGACTGAGTAAGTCAACATCAAGATTCCTATAAACGGGTCTTGATATGACTCATTCATCAAACCCAACCTGACACTGGTATATTCCATAAGCACTTCTAAATTGGTTATACTTAAAATATGTAACGATCGCTTTCCGATCGTATCTTCTTTGTGCACGTGCTGTTGACCGTGCAAGTATTTGTTTCAGACTTTGTTTGTTGGTGAAGACTTTGGTGTGATATGTCGTTGTGAACGTCTCTGAGGGTATTAAATTGTGGCACTAATTTGGAATGACATTTCTCGGGTCGTTTCCCACGATTTAATCTTATTCGAAGAGACGTTGTGATTTTCACTTTTGACGTGAGACGTTTCTATTTTTAGTTTCGTCGTTCGACGTCGAAATTGAGTTCCGTCTTCTTAGTTTTCTTTCTCTCATCGTCTCGATCACCCCAATATTTATTTCACAATTTTTGGAGTTCATTTGACCTATTTTACATTTTTAGCAAAGCTTATAATATTTTTAATAACTAAATTTTTAAAGTATTTTTAGCCAAATAAAATTTTTATTAGATTATAATACTTCAAACTATTTTTGAGCTGAATCCTAGCCCATCTTGGCCGCACCCTAGCCATGCGTGGGTTAGAGAGAGAGAGGATTTGATTTTTAATTATTTTTAAATCCTAATCCTATTAGAATTAGCCCTAGACCAAGTCAACCCCTCTATACTATATAAACAACCCCTAGGAAACCCTATTTTCGCAAGCAAACAACCCTAGCCGCTCCCACAACCCAAAATCTCGCTTGCGACGTTCGTCGCAACGTTGCAGCACAGCCGCCCGACCGACCGACGTTTTCACCCCCGTTCCCTCGGTCTGACCGAGGCCAATCCCCGCACCCCGCTCCGCTCTGCATCGTACAGCGCCCGCTTCGCAAGCCCCCGCTCCGACCGAGAATTCCTCTCGGTCTGACCGAGAGAACCGCCCGCACCAAGCGCTCCCCCGCTCCGCACAGCCGCCCGCTTGCAACCCTGCTCCGCATCACCCGCGACGATCGACGCTCCCGCCCGCACCGACCGAAGGATTCCCCCGCTCTCGCCCGCATCGCTGCTTCGTTGCAACGTTGCAAGCCTCGCCCAAGTGCTCGACCGACCCGCCCCAAGTGTCCGACCGAAGACTTCGCCCGCACCGACCGAGAGCCCCCACTCCGCATCGCCCCCAAGCACTGCACAACCCCCGCCCCAAGTGTCCGACCGAGAGATTCTCTCGCACCGGCCGTGTCTGCCGAGCGACGTTCATCGCAACGTCGCAACTCTCGCACCGCTTGTCACCGTGGGCCCCCCAAGTTCTCCAGAGGTGTTGTGGGTCCCCCATTGACCCCTAGAACTGCTTTGGGTCCCACCCAAGTGCTTCTTCTTTGCCGTTGGACTATTTTGACGTTGCGACAAGTTGTAGCCCGTCGTCGCACGTTCTAGCTTTAGAATCTTGGTTCATTGCTCTGGATGCTGCCCAGATCACTCGAGCGAGGAATCTATTCTGGAATCTGGACTAGGAGCGTGTTCTTTTATTCCAACCCCTGGCGTCGCTACCCGACGCCAGTGTAGCTTTCGAGTCGTGTTGAGGTAACGCTTTGCACCCTTAGGACCCCAACCACAGCCTGATAATCAAGACTAAAATTGATGTTTTTAAAGTGTTTTAAATTTTTTAGAATTCACTAATCAAGAGTAATAATATGGGACTGTAGGCTGGTGGACTTGGCACATAGGTTGTTTGTGACTTTGGACACTTTGGACGGTGTTTTTCAGACGTCAGACTTGCAGGCAAGTGAAACTTGCCAACTTTTGCTTAGGGCGATGTTTTAGGCCACTTCCTTGTTTTTAGCGTAAAAGAGACTAGGCAGTGAAATGATAGCTGCCTAGACGCCTATTTGATCTAGTTTGACAACGAAACTAGATCCGTCACCTCATTTGATCTAGCTTGAGAACGAAGCTAGATCCAACCTTTAACTTGTTCTGTTCATGCATTTGAAACTGCCATGTCTAAATTCCTTACTTGTACGCCTTGCTACTTACCATGCTATGTCATCCATGCATTGAATGTTGCATTCGTAGCACACGCTACATACTTGTACTTGCTTGTCCTGGCTAGGTGCACCCCTATGCCATCATGAAAAACACTTCCTGGCTCGTGATCCAGAAGCGAGCATTCCCGTTCGGGGGTAAGGCCCTGGCTCGATACACATGAAGGGGTAGGGTTGAGCGACCACTCAGCTTAGGAGTTGGCCCGATCAGCCACTCTAGCTGTAAGGCGTGAACTCTGTGCACGACATGAAAACGTGACTTATGAATGATAGTAATTGCTACTCTTGCCATGCCATGCTAGATGCTTCTTGTACTTTACTTTACTTGTTGCACTCAAGCTATATCTGCCATGTCATTTCATCATGCTAGAACTGCTAGGTTGTTTTACTACCACTTTCAGTTTCCTTGCACAAGTCTCTTGTAGACTTGCTGAAATGTGCCCCTTGCTCTTTTGGGTGTCACATGTTAGACCCTGAGCCAGAGACCGTTGCTGAGTACGTGGTTTTTGTTGACGCTGAGCCTGTGCCCAAGTCTGTCCAGGAGGAGTTTGTGGACACCTGTGACCATCCTTAGTGACCTTGCTGAGCTCACTTTTGTTTTAGGATTTCTGTTAGTTGTCGGTGCGTGGCACCTTTTACCTTTTACCTTTTACTTTGTACTTTTGTTAGCCATGCTGGGGCTTCTTTTTAGACTCTTTTCTTTTAGCCTGGTGGCTTTTCTGCAATGTTGGAATGTATTATTATGGATATTCTGAGAGTTCTCTTTTGTCTCATTTCCTTATTATTATCTTTGTTTCGTTTCGCGTTGCAAGGACCTGCCATTTAAAGTAGTTTGACGCTTATCGGACTTGCAACTTTGTAGCTTCAAGTCTGAGCGGACCTTCTCACGCTTCGTCTCCATATTTTTGGGAAGTGGGGCGAGACAAAATAGATTCTAAATATGATTTAGATATATAGGAGAAGTATTTAACCAGATAGTTCTTAAAGTCAGTGGGAGCTAGCTCATATACATAGCTTTGGTTTCTCGGACTAAGTAAAAAGGTTTCCAACTTATTTGAATCATCTATGCAAGTTATTGAATCAAAATAGTTTTGATTTAATCGAACATATAGAGACTTAAGGTGTCACTTATGTACTTGGCATATTGACACAACATAATTGGAATGAGCTAAGACTGACTTATAGAAATGTTAGATCCTACATTAAGATTATATGAGCTAATTTTTAGCTATACAAAGAAAAGAAAATTGATCCAAATCATTTTTCAAGGATCAACCTTGTGTGATCAAGAGATGTATAAATAAAAAATACACTAAAATGCATTATAGACACTCGTTAGTAAATCCACTCTTAGGTTTGACATATGATGGTCCAATGTGACTGATATGCTATAACGATATGAGAACCGAGATAAATAGCCTAAGTGCAAGTGGGAGATGTAGGAGGATATATGTCCATAAGGAAATTTATCCTTAGTATACGTCTTGTTAAGATATTATATGGTATCAATTATCCTAAGTATGAATTCGTTGAATCATATACTTAGATAATTTCCTTAGATGTATAGTTAGGTCCTTAGGTATCCAGATTTAGATCTCGATTATGAGTAGTAAGTGACCGAACAGAAACTTAAGTCTTAAACGGTTCGTGGTCATAGATGTGTAGAGAACTGGATATCGGCACATCGGACAGACCACTGTGTCTTTGTCTTACCTTAGGGTAATGATGATCTCATAGTCATTCGACTTGGTGAAGTCAAAGACGAGACATAGGTGCTCATTGGAGAAAGAGTTCACTGATCGACCAACTTAGAGTTATTAAATGGATAACTTTAACTAAACTGTATATAATAACTCTAGGGTGATGATAGGTAAGATGGTCCTTAAGACCTGAAGTCATTTGTACGAACCTGTGAGTGAACAGTGTCGCTTAGACCTATGATCTAGCTTCAAGGCTAGGCCTGCTAAAAGATCTTAGGTTGGGTTACACCTGAAGCTCTCGAGGCAAGTAGATGACTAAGATGAGATTCGTCTCTTCCGTTAAAGGGAAGTTAGTGTCACAGGCTCAGTACGGTCTTTGTGTTAATCCTCGGTCGGGATACGTTGTAAGATGTACAATGTTAATACAATAAAGACTGCAGTATACTGACCAATGTTGTCTAATGTGGTTGACAGTAAACAGTACCCTAGGCCAACAGAGACACAGTCTTGACAAAAGGACTACAACTAATGGTATTCATCACTGACATAGTCAAAGTGAACCCAACGATAATTTTGTCAATGGGTCGATCATAATATGATGATTCTGAAACAGGGACGACAACTGCTGCTCGTGGTGACCATCGTCTAGGGGTTTTCAAGCCCCAACCTGTAGTAAGGTCAGGCTGTAGGGTATCACACCGAGTAACATTCGGGTCTTAGTAATAGAAAGATTGTTAAGAGGAATTTATATGATGAAATAGTTAAGTTCACAAGCTAGTTGTGAGACTGAGTCGTAGATGGGGACAATGTTGCATTCGATGCAAACAAGATTAAAAGTGTCGTAAATTGGTTACGACAATATTTATAGAAACAAAAGCATTGGAAAGGGTTACCTGGTTGACGGGATCGTCCTGGTCTAAACGCAGGTTCAAACCTCGTCCAAAACGGAGCTCAAACTAGCCTGGAAACGCAAAAACAGTCAAAGGCAAGAGTGGGTTAGACCCACTTGGACAAGCGGGTCCACCCGCAAGGAAAATGGGCACGACACGCTAAACTAACGGACACCATCCGCTGAGTCCAGCGGGCATGGCCCGCTGGAAACAGCGGGCTCGCCCACTGTTCAGCGGGCCGCCCGCCCGCCCGCCTCGAGCGTGCCCACAAGCCTTGGCAGGCGTGCCCGCAACTTAAGTTAAATTAGGGTTTTTTGAAACTCTTTTGACGGCTACGAAAATTGACTTTTAGCCCATCTTTGGATAATTGTTTGAGGGGTCAAACGAAGACAAAATTCGTCATCGTTCGTTCATACGCGTTCACCTTTTGAAGCCCATTCGAAAAGATAATTTGTATCGTCTCTATAGCTCAATGATGAAGGAGAATTAATTGGTTGAAGTTGGCCTTTCATGAAAGGCTTACTAACTTCAATTAACTAAATTAGTTCTCTTTTTAATTTTGTTTTGTCCCACATTGTTCGTGACGAAAAGAGAGGTGCCGACTCCCTATGTAAATAGGGGTGCACTCTCTTCGTTGAAAAACACACCAAGTCTTCGATCGAGTAGCTCCGAATTTTAAGCAAGCTCGATCTACGACTTAAACTATTCTTCCTCTCTTCTTCCTATTCTCCTGATGAGTCCTAGCAAGACGACGAAGGAGGTTTTAGATTCGGATCCACGCGTCTAAGACGCGGATCTGCTCAAGTGAAACCTTCTACCGCAAGTGATCGGCTCGAAGACGGGTGACGGCTCGGGTAGATCAGTTCGAAGGTGCAAGGCAGCTCGGGTGGATCGAGTCAAGGTGGTTCGGCTACGAGGAGCGTAAGAAGCCGATGCAGTACATTTTGTCTGCCCCAGGGTTTAGATTTTGGGTATGTTCTTTAAAGCTTTTTAGTGTAATTTAATTTCGTCGTAGTAGGGTAGATCCCGCTTGGGGTGGTCAGATCCACCCCACGTTGGTATAGATCGGGCTAGGTTTTGGCTCTCTCAGGGCCTAGCTAAAATGTTTAGCTAGCATGTTTAATTTTTTTCGCTGCGCTTCATGCCTCTGTGGTCCGTTCGACTTAGGACATGCACAGATCTGAGCTCTGAGGGTCTGCCAAAACCCTTCATGTGGTACTTATTTGGTCTCTAATATGATCGTATTTTGAATACCATTAATTATCAAAGCAAACTCTCATTTTATGCACAAAACAGAAATAAACTGATGACGTCCCCCGCTTATGCGTGCTAGATGTGTGCAATAATACGATGGGGGCGTGAGATTTAAATATTTGTAACCGCAAGCGCACGGTGTTGTAGTGTGGCTTGGGGGTCGAACTCAGGGAGGCATGGATGTGCTTGTGTCAAAGATGATCAAATTCACCCCATGGGCGAGCTAGCCCGGATCGAATGATGGGTTGTCACGGTAAATGGAATGCAAGGTATAGAGAATATAAAGGAAAAACCAGGGACTTTGGTTTCCACCCTATCGTGCGATTCTCACCGATACGGCCTACGGGTAGGATAGCGATCGGAATTAGGGTCTAATGGTGAGACGTTGCCTCTAAGAGTGGTACCGGCGTCTCATGGGCCCGATATTCCGGTCGGTGCCCAGGATGATACGCCGAACTTCCCGGGTTCGATCAGTGGGCACTCCCGTGTCCATTAACACTGATCAACTCTGGGAGCACTAAGCTCGCAACGATAACTCCCAACGTCTCATCCTGCCGCTCCCGCGTGCTAGGATTTGACGTCTACGCTAAGGGTGTGAGCTATGGCTAGGGAGTCAACCGCCAAGTTTATTCCCCCTTGGCCCAACGGTCAAAGGCGGTCTTTTTCCCACCGATGACAATAAAACACCCAGCGTAACCGTTAGATTCCTAATCCCTATCGATTTCCTAGCCCTATGGACGATTCCTAATCCCTATCGATTTCCTAGCCCTATGGACGCATCGGGAAGAGCCCACGAAGGGGTTTTCGCCAAAATCCCAGATTTGGGAACTACTCACACATATTTAGTAAAAAGCGATCTAAACAGAAATCGACCATAAAAATCATGATCAGACAATAGAAATGCAATCGTAGTAAAGCAATTAAGATAATACTAAAGTTTGACAAAGATCTGAAAACTTACAAAAACTGGGAAATTACAGCCGTCACAAAATGAAGAAAACAGTAAAAAATAACCAACTCCCGTTTCTGGAAACCTAGGGGTTCTATATATAGGAAAAGATATCACCCAATCAGTTGACAAGTCAACCGATCGGGTGACCTGCTTCACTCATTTACAGCGCAATGCGGGACTTCACCCGGTCATCTTCACCCGGTCGGTTGACATATGAATGTGACCGGTTGGATCTTGGTGCCGTCGGGTGAGAAGGCCGGTTGAGCTGACCGTGTCTTGGCTCTGGAGATTCGGCTACAGATGAACCGATCGGGTGAAGGTCACCTGATTGGTTGGCAATCAGCTTCGAATTCCAGAGACTTTGGGCCTTTGAATCGGTCACTGAACTGACCGGGTGACTTCTTGTGAGCTCCAAGCTGCGTCTGGGTGGTGCACGCGTGCATCACCCGATCGGTTGAAGATGACCAACCGACTGGGTGAGGGGCTGAAAGATGATATCATCGTCGTTTGACCCCCTGGATCACGCGTGACTCCTCCCGTTGCTCCGGGGACTTGCGATATCGTCGTTTTATGTCCCTTATGCCAGTAAACTCCTGCAAAATACGGAAAACACGAAAAAGTGAAAGAAAACAAGAAAACACGAGAAAACGAATATAAGACGGCGGTAAAATACGAAAAAACACAGAAGAAAACGTGCGTAAATATATGAAATATAAACGCACGTCAAAATCCCCCAAGCTGAACTCGTCCTTGTCCTCGAGGAAGACGAGTGAGAGTAGGAGCTCGGAGGGAGAAAAAGAAAACTCTATATCCTAGATCACCCGTCAGGGTCAACAAAATCAAAATTGACACACCAAGCAAGCAAACGCCAAATCACATCACTAAACTAAGGATTACGAGTCCAGACAAGTGCCGTGGGCCCACGCGGTGAAGCGTGAGTGAGTGTGGTCGTGCGCTAGCAGTCCGTGTCACTATCTCCGACGTGCGATAAAGCTCGATATACACAAATCCAGGAAATGACCCAAATATCGATTCGAATTGAATAAAGCGGTGAATATATGTAGTTCAAGCATACATGAGAAGAGAGAGAGAATCGAAACATATCATGCGCCAGGGACTCCACAACTAGGGTTAAAGAAATCACCACACTAAAGCCTAGATAATAGCTAAAAAGTTCCTAAGCCAAGTGTTTTCGAAAACGATGGGGGTTGAGAAGATGTGGAGTAGAACACTCGGTGCAAATTCTCGCCTTCCCTTTATTCTCGATAGGTAGGAAAATATTCTCACTGGAATTTTTTTTGGGTTTTGGGTATTTGTATTTTTTTTTGGATTTTTGGCTATACAATTTTTTTTCTTTATTTTCTTTTCTCTTCTTTTTGGGTTTTTCTTTTCTTTTCTCTTTTTTTGGATTTTTGGGTTTTTGGCTATACACATGTGTACTCTCCCAAGTGGGAGAACAGTACACGACGAGGGGATTTGCACCAAGTAAAACAAAAAAGAAATCGGAATCTAAACACTTGGGCAAAGGAAACTACTCTCGCTAGTTAGAGCATGTGCTAAATGGGTTATTCTAGTCCTTAATTGTGGAATCCCGACACATGCGAAATGAAGTATACGATACATATATAGCATGCAGAAGCAAACAGGAGAAACAAATACCGGATTATTCATATCGAAGCGTGATAATCTAGGGGTCATTCCTGGACAGGTATATAAAGTAAAATCACAAAGCAGAAGCACACCAAACAGCTAGGCACGACTCACGACTCACAAAAAGCTAAGTGGACCCACGATGCGTGAAATGCAGGGGGACTCGATATCCTAGGGTTAGTGAGTGTAATTATCGATGCCATGCTAGGTGTGTGTGATTTTGTGGCAATACATCATAGGGTTCATCTCTAGGAGAAAGAGATAAAAAGAAGAAAAGAAAAAAGAAAAAGAAAAAGATGGAGGAAAACGACTCAAATACGAAAAAGAAAGACTCAAATGACGCACAAAGTGCGACTCCCCCAAGCTGAAGCTTGCATTGCCCTCAATGCAATAAGAGTGAGTATGGGAGGGCAATGAAAATGGGGGGTACGCACTGACACAAAAAGAAATGAAAAACATGGAAAACACAGATACGAAACTGAAAATAAAGAAAAATCAAAATCAAACCACACGACATAAAAATAGAAAAGAAAAAAAAGAAAAAGATACGACACGACAAATGAAACAAGCACACACACACAAAGAAAATAAAACACGACAACACAGCAAAATAGACTTCCCTCAAGCTAGACACGACAATGCTAGCAATGAGATATGATCGTGAAAGTGCAGAGATATGCAAGGGGGATCAATCAGAGTCGCTAGTGGTAGAATGGTAAGGGGACGGCGAAGAAGGTGGTGAATAATGGTAGAAGGAATCCTCCGAGGACGGAGGGGAGGGTGGAGGAGAAAGGCTAATGGAGGAGTGGAGGACGTGGGATAAGAGTTTTTGGCCGTTGGGAGAGGCAGGGAGGCGAAACGACAGTGAGAAAATGCGATCAGGCGAGGGGATGTGAACAGGTGGGTCGGGGGATATTTATAAGGTTTAAGTCGAACCGGTCGGGTGAGTTGTCACCCGATCGGTTGACTTAGTGGTCGAAAATTTTGGCTGAAGAGTTGCTACAGGTGAACCGGTCGGTTGACATGTCAACCGATCAGTTGACCGCTCCACACATTTTCCCGAGAATTTAGAGTTTCTCACCCGGTCCCTCAACCGGTCTTGCTTCTTGTCACCCGATCGGTTGACAAATTCTGAAATTTTCCCGAGAGCTTACCCCAGGTCACCCGGTCTGCCAACCGGTCTCTTTTTTCCTCACCCGGTCGGTTCATTTAGTGGCAGACATGACATCTAACTGATACATCCCAACCGATCGGTTGAGTTATCAACCGATCGGTTGGGGCCTTGTTTTCTGTAAAAACCCACAAATCACCTAAGTTCCACAACGGAAGTTCTTGCGGCTGGATTTATTTATAAAAATAGATAAAATAAAGTCAAAAATAATCCTAAAAATTGAAACAAAAGTTTAGAGCATGGGATACCTCCCATGAAGCGCTTTTGTTTAACGTCGTTAGCTCGACACCCGTTGATGATGTTCAAGGTGGCCGATACAGGTGATGCCCAGAGTTTGGCATCGTTTCAGCTTCTCCCTTTATTGCAGTCGGTGGTGACAAGAGAATTTGCTCGACCACTCTCCCTTTGTCGACAGGATCCGGGGGCTTCTCCCTCAAATTGGCGTCTACCGCCATCTTTTTCAGGATCCGGACCTTATCACCGGTGAGGTCCATGGGCTCTTTCCCCTTTCTCCTCGTAGGAGGAGCCTTAGGGAATCCGGGAGGGGTCACACGTCGCGCGACTGCCTCATCAGCAACTTCATTCTTTGGGGAGCCAACTTTCTCTCCAAAGTCCCACAAGCTATCGGGAGGATTCCTCGAGAGTACTTCCCAGGTACTTGTTTCAACAGCTCTATCTTCTTCGTTCTCCAGCATACTGATACTAGGATCGTCCGAGGGATTTGGGTGCTTCATCGACAACCCCAAGTCAAATTCGACTCTTTCTTGGCCGACATTGAGAGAAAGCTTCCCATTCTTCACGTCTATCAAAACTCCGGCGGTTGCCATAAAGGGCCGTCCCAGGATAATAGGAGTATGCTTGTCTTCCGGCATGTCCATCACCACAAAATCAACCGGTACTTGTACTCCTCTCACATCGACGGGGAGGTCGTCCACTACTCCCACCGGGTACTTAACCGAACGGTCAGCTAGTTGTAATGTCATGCCGGTGGGCTCTAAGTCTCCCATCCCTATTCTCTTGTACAGCGATAGAGGCATTAAGCTGATGCTCGCTCCTAGATCGACGAGCGCCCTCTGGATTTGCACTTCCCCAATAGAGCAATGGATGGAGAAACTTCCTGGGTCTTTGAGCTTGGGCGGATTTGCGCGCTGAATGAGAGCGCTGCACTCCGCCGTTAACACAACCTTCTCTTTTCTGGATCCCCGTGTCACCAAGTCTTTCAGAAATTTGGCATATGAGGGAATTGTCTCGATGGCCTCGCGGAAGGGGATTTGTAAGCTCAGATCTTTCACCATGGCAAAGAATTTGCCATACTTCTCATCGATTTTGGCTTTGGCAAACCGTTGTGGGAAAGGCACAACGGGCTTGAATATTCTGAGGTTCCCTTCCACATCCTTTTTCTTCTCCTCTCTATGAACTCCCTCCGAAGTAGTTGGCTTGGGCGACGAAGCACCGTCGTCATTTAATTTCTCAATTGGTCGTTCCATGTCCAACGGTGCTTCCGGTCCTTTGGGGGGCACTCTCGTGGGTATTTGCATTCCGCTCCTCAAGACGATGGTAGACACGTTCTCATGCTCATGCGTGAGTGCCAAGGTCCGATTTACCCCCCTCGGGTTCACCTCAGGCTGTGGCGGTAATAAATTCTGCGGTCTCTGAAGGTTCGCCACTTGCAACCCCAGCTGGGTCACCTGCTCAGTGAGGACTCTCTGTCCCATCTCCAGCTTTAGATTTATCTTCTCCTGGTTGGTGATGTATTGAGTCAAGAGGGACTCAACCGGAGAGATGGCCCTCTGCTGGCCATATTGTTGCTGGGTGGGCTGCTGATTCCTAGGAGCATACTGTTGATACTGTTGTGGAGGTTGTTGCTGCTGAAATTGCTGCTGCTGAAACTGCTGCTGGGGCCTAGCCGGCTGATATATCTGTTGTTGTTGCTGCAGAGTCGGCTGCTGATACGGTGACCGATAGCTAAGGTTCGGATGATTCCGGTTGTTTGGAGAGTAGACCGGGTTGGAGTTGGTTCTTGGTGGAAAAGGCGCATTCCCTGTAGGATTGTAAAATAATGCGCTCGCCTGATCCAACGGTGGTGAGATGTCACCACCGTCGAATTCTCCAAAAAATTCGGATTCCACCGCAGCAATCTGTTGTGTACCGGCGCCACCGGTGCCTACCATCAATGCGAAGATCTGGGTCGACAGCAAGGCAAACTTGCATGACAATTTGCCGACATCCTCGATCCTATGGATGCCCCCAGATCTAGGTGTGGCTCTCTCGTCACACCATCGCTCATTGTTAGATGCCATATTTTCCAGAATCTGTCAGGCATCTTCTTCGCTTCTCGACATAAAGGACCCTACAGCCACGGCGTCCATGGAAGATTTCAAATCGTCCCTCAACCCATTATAGAACAGATTTATGATTTGCCACTTGGGGAGCTCATGGTGGAGACATCTTCTCTGCATCTCCTTGTATCTCGTCCAAGCTTCATGCAAAGACTCGTGGCTAGCCTGGGAGAAGGAGGAGATCTCACTCCTCAGCTTCATCGTCTTCCCCGGAGGAAAGAACTTCGTCAGGAAAGCATTTGAGAGCTTCTCCCAGGTGTTGAATATATTCGGATCCTTCCCCTAAGCCACAGCTTGGCCTTATCTCGCAGAGAGAAGGGGAACAGCTTCAGTCGGATCGCCTTAGTTGTGACACCGTTTATCCAGAAGGTGTCACATTTCTCCAAGAAGGAGTCTAAATGTTCAATCGGGTTCTACATGGGTACACCCGAAAATTGGTCCTGCTGGATCCACGTCACCAAAGATGGCTTAAGCTCGAAGCTTTGGGCCGTAATAGCTGGAGGACGGATGGCGGAGGTGGACTCGATGGAAGGCATCGAGTACTCCAGCAGGGACTTGTGAGGCTGGGTGTTCTCTCCCATGGTTTCTGGATCCTCTCTTCTTCGCTTCTCGGCAGCCAAACGCCTTAGGGTGGCGTTTATCTCTGGATCAATGGGGATCAAGTCGTCGAGACTTCTTGAACTCCTGCGCATGAAAAACAACAAACACCCGTGAAGCGAAAAGTGGGAAAGAAACAGATAAGATAAGAAATAAAAATAAAAATAAAAATAAGAAAATAAAAAGGAAAAAGAAGAATGCGAAAATTATCGCAAGGTAGGGATGAGAGCTAGACATAAGGGTTCATGAAATCCTAAAATAACAAGCACGTTGCCTCCCCGGCAACGGCGCCATAAAGCTTGACGTCCCCCGCTTATGCGTGCTAGATGTGTGCAATAATACGATGGGGGCGTGAGATTTAAATATTTGTAACCGCAAGCGCACTGTGTTGTAGTGTGGCTTGGGGGTCAAACTCAGGGGGCGTGGATGTGCTTGTGTCAAAGAGGATCAAATTCACCACATGGGCGAGCTAGCCCGGATCGAATGATGGGTTGTCACGGTAAATGGAATGCAAGATATAGACAATATAAAGGAAAAACCCGGGACTTTTGTTTCCACCCTATCGTGCGATTCTCGCTGATACGGCCTACGGGTAGGATGGCGATCAGAATTAGGGTCTAATGGTGAGACGTTGCCTCTAAGAGTGGTACTGGCATCCCATGGGCCCGATATTCCGGTCGGTGCCCAGGATGATACGCCGGACTTCTCGGGTTCGATCAGTGGGCACTCCCGTGTCCATTAACACAGATCGACTCCGGGAGCACTAAGCTCGCAACGATAACTCCCAACGTCTCATCCTGTCGCTCCCGCACGCTAGGATTCGACGTCTACGCTAAGGGCGTGAGCTATGGCTAGGGAGTCAACCGCCAAGTTTATTCCCCCTTGGCCCAACGGTCAAAGGTGGTCTTTTTCCCGCCGATGACAATAAAACACCCCGCGTAACCGTTAGATTCCTAATCCCTATCGATTTCCTAGCCCTATGGACGCATCGGGAAGAGCCCACGAAGGGGTTTCCGCCAAAATCCTAGATTTGGGAACTACTCACACATATTTAGTAAAAAGCGATCTAAACAGAAATCGACCGTAAAAATCATGATCAGACAATAGAAATGCAATGGTAGTAAAGCAATTAAGATAATACTAAAGTTTGACAAAGATCTGAAAACTTACAAAAACTGGGAAATTACAGCCGTCACAAAATGAAGAAAACAGTAAAAAATAACCAACTCCCGTTTCTGGAAACCTAGGGGTTCTATATATAGGAAAAGATATCACCCGATCGGTTGACAAGTCAACCGATCGGGTGACCTGCTTCACTCATTTACAACGCAATGCGGGACTTCACTCGGTCATCTTCACCCGGTCGGTTGACATATGAATGTGACCGGTTGGATCTTGGTGCCGTCGGGTGAGAAGGCCGGTTGAGCTGACCGTGTCTTGGCTCTGGAGATTTGGCTACAGATGAACCGATCGGTTGAAGGTCACCCGATCGGTTGGCAATCAACTTCGAATTCCAGAGACTTTGGTCCTTTGAACCGGTCACTGAACCGACTGGGTGACTTCTTGTGAGCTCCAAGCTGCGTCCGGGTGGTGCACGCGTGCATCACCCGATTGGTTGAAGATGACCAACCGATCGGGTGAGGGGCTGAAAGATGATATCATCGTCGTTTGACCCCCTGGATCACGCGTGACTCCTCCCGTTGCTCTGGGGACTTGCGATATCGTCGTTTTATATCCCTTATGCCAGTAAACTCCTGCAAAATATGGAAAACACAGAAAAGTGAAAGAAAACAAGAAAACACGAGAAAACGAATATAAGACGGCGGTAAAATACGGAAAAACACGGAAGAAAACGTGCGCAAATATATGAAATATAAACACACGTCAACTGATTATTTCTGCACTTTTTTTTTTCATGCAAAGATCTCGATCTCACGATTCCAACGACTATTTATTTGTTTTTTAGCTCTGTGCTAATTACTATGAATTTTTGAATGCAGAATACAGCTTAAATGGAGAAATACGGTCGAAATCCGGGCTAAAATACGAAATACGGACGGGGCCGTACGTACTGCTCCATCAGATCTGCCACATGGCGATGATCGAGTGATTCCCTGCTCAAACGAATGAATGCAAGCGAGCGAGCGACGCGGCCCAATCTCATCCGCTTGATTGCCATCGAACGGCCATTACGAGCACCGCATCTAAGTTAAACGTAAGAGATTGAGCAGGCGACGTGGCGCATTTCATTGCGTTGGATTTCGATCTAATGGTTAGGATGCGAAGGCAGGAGCAACTCGAAGAGCGGAGCGGAGCGGGCGCGGACCCGATAAGCATGGCGACGTGGGTCGTCCTCGTTTAATCCCACCGTGATCCAACGGCCAGGATTTGCACCGACTGTGGGTTACAGATCTTAGTGGGGTTTGAAGTGGGTTTAAGCAAATTTTTCGGATCCGCAACGGACCTTACACCCTTATAAATACCCTAGTATTCCAAAGAGTATTCACACTTGTTTTTGGCGTATTTTGAGCGTATTGGAGGGGCTACAGAGCGTATTTTTGTGAGATTTTCTGGGGCTTAACAGAGAATATAGGCTCTTGTAGAAGGAATTCCAAGGCTTTTTGAGGAGTTTGGGTGATAGAAATCTCAACTTATACCTTGTATTTCACGTATTTAGCATGTATTTTGACATTTTGATCATGTATTTGCTAATGAAATTGAGTTTTCTTCTCTCCAAGCGTGGCTAATACCCTTGTGTGTTGGTTGTGATGTAGTTAGGGTGTTGTAATCTTTGGTTTCTATGTCTTTTCGCCTTATTTCACATGTTATATCACGTATTTTGCTAGATTCTACATGTATTATTCAAGTATTCTCTTTGTTGGTGTACTTGGATCGGATCTGATCTTTACGGACTTATTCGTGGTGTGATCCTTGCGGACATTGACGTGACCCTTACGGGCACATGAATTTAAATTCTTTATGAAGCTAGTAATTTACGTGATTATATACGGCATCTTGAATGTCCTTTTATCGTTATATTTTCCGACGTTCTCATACCTTTGCGGGGTGAAACATTGAGTTATTGAAAAGACGTTGATTACCATTGATTACACATACTCTAACGAAATCACAACCGACACATGCTCCTCTCATTGGTTTCATATATCGACTATTCGTACACGTTTTAGTATTACTTTCACGTTTATTTAAAACCATCATCACGATTATCTCACCTTCGAAAGGTGGTAGTTTTTCATCGTTTTATTAATCTTTTGAAACTGATTCTTTTGGTTTACAGGTCGATTGTCCCATAGATTCGACACCTGACTCTCCAGGTTTACTACTTGATCGATCTCCTACACTTGGGAGTAGCGCTCGCACATTTCAAGATGAGTCAAGTTTTTGGTGCCGTTGCCGGGGACAGCGGTATTTGTGATCCATACTTTCAGTTTCTCTCGAGGAATATTCGGTGAGATCTTTCCATCATTTAGTTTAGGATTTTTATTTGCTTTCTATTGCATAAAAACGCATAAAATATAAAAACATAAAAACATCTTTTTCTACTAGTTTATATGGCATAGAGCTCCTACTTCACATAGGTTAGTACGAACAGAAAACATGGCTAATAATAATGATGAAATACATATCACACCACCTACACAAGAAAGACCTTTATTGGAAATTTATATGCCATCTTGGGTGGTGTCTGATTCATGCATAGTTCTACCTGCAGATGCTCATAATTTTAATCTGAAGCCAGGTGTAATTCAACTCTTACCATCTTACCATGGCATTGAAAATGATAATCCTTATTTGCATGTCAGAAATTTTGAAGAAGCATGCTCAACACAGTTGGATGGAAAAATTAGCTCTGATTCTGTTTATCTTAAATAATTTCCATTCGCTTTGAAAGATAAAGCAAAACATTGGTTTAATTCTTTGCCACCTAGATCTATCTCTACTTGGTTACAACTGCAAACTGAGTTTCTAAAAAAATTCTTTTCTTTGCAGAGGACCCATGCCTTGAAGCGACAAATCGTTTCCTTTTCGCAGAAGGAGAGGGAGTCATACGACCAAGCATGGGAGAGATTCAAAGTCCTGTTGATCGCTTGCCCACACCATGTATACGATAAAGGCCATGCTATTCGATTATTTTACGATGGCCTACATCTGCAAACTAGGCAATACATGGAGATGATGTGCAATGGCGAATTCTTTCAGAAAACTCCTACGGAGGCATGGGATTACATGGAGACCATAGCGGAGCATGCGAGGAGATGGGAGTCTACTTCGAAATTTGACAGATCAGAGCCACTTCAACCATCTAAAGGAGGCATGCACTCATCGAAGCCAGACGATGTGATACGAGCACATGTGGATGCATTGCTTACGCAGAGGCTACAAGGCCTAGACTTGAGAGCAGCAAAAGCAGTCAAAGCTGGACCGTTTTGTGCCATTTGTGAGCAACCCACTCATGACATGTCTATTTGCCCCGGGATCCCTGCTATGAAAGAGACTATAAGGAACCCACAAACTGAAGTGAATTGGGTGTCCAATCAAGGGGCAAATTCGAACACTTTCAACTCTTCTTGGAAGAATCGCCCAAATTTGAGATGAGGACCACATCAGCCGGCACAATAGACGAACACTCCTTACCACCATCCAAATCATGAGAGCAATTAAGGGAAGAAGGAGAAGAGCACTGATATCACATTCGTACTTCAGCAAATGATGCAAATGTAGAATCAACAACAATAATAGCTTCAACAACAATTTCAGCAGCAGTTTCAGCAGCTTAACGAAAACTTTTCTAAAATTGCTCTATCTTTAGAAAAAGGTAATTTACCATCTCAATCTGTTGCAAATCCTAACATAAATTCATCTTCTTCTTCAGGTGACAACGTAAAACCATGCAAGGCTGTGACTACTTTGCGTAGCTGATGAGAGATAGAAAAGCCAGAACTACCTAGGCATGAACAAATAGTTGAGGAGAAAGAGGATGAGTATGTACCACTAAAGCTGCAAGAGGAGGAGAAAAACTTAGAAAAAGAGGAGGTCAAAGAAAAGGAGCCTGAACCATATACACCTCCAGCTCCATTTCCACAGAGGCTAGCACCACCCTCGAAAGATAAGTATCAGGTAGAAATTAGGCACATCTTCACACAGGTAAAAATTAATATCCCCTTGCTTGATGCGATAAACCAAGTGCCTGCATACGCTAAATTTTTAAAGGACTTATGCACTGTGAAATGGACGCTTAATGTGAAAAAGAAAGCTTTTCTCACGCAACAAGTAAGTGCCATAGTTTAACATAACACTCCACCTAAATATAAATATCCAGGTTCTCCTACTATTCCATGCACTATAGGAACAAAGAACTTTGGAAATGCTTTGCTTGATTTGGGTTCTAGTATGAATATTTTGCATTACTCTGTTTTCTTGGAACTAGGTTTGGGAGAGCTGAAACCAATGCCAGTGGTGCTGTAGTTAGCAGACAGATCAATGAAAGTTCCAAGAGGTTGCGTAGAGGATGTTTTTGTTCAGGTGGACAAGTTCTACTACCCCATGGATTTCATCGTCCTAGACATACATGGTCCACCTTCTGGTAACATCACACCTGTCATTTTGGGACGTCCATTCTTAGCAACATGCAATGCTGTAATCAATTGTAGGGATGGATAATTGAAGATAACATTTGGTAACATGAAGCTTGAATTAAATATCTTTAGATCATGTAAGTTGCCAATATGTGTTGAAAGTGTTGAAGATGTATGTTTTATTTAAAATTTGATCGAAGACTATTTTGAGGCTGAGTATGAATGCGAAACAAATTATATTGATTATAATTTTGATGATATTAATGAGTCTTATTTTGTGCAGGGCACTCATGAAAAACCAAGGGAAGCATGGGCACTAAGATTTGAACCATTGCCAGCTGGATTGCCACCATAATTACCCTCTGACGTGGAGCATCCAAAGCTTGAGCTGAAACCATTACCGGACTACTTGAAGTATGCTTTCCTTGGAAAAGATGATACTTTCCAGTGGTAATATCCTCTAAACTTACTCTTGAACAAGAATACTCATTGCTTGAAGTACTTAGGAAACATAAAGGGGCCATTGGATGGTCCATTGCAGACATCAAAGGTATAAATCACTTAACTTGTACACATTATATTTATCTTGAGGATGATGCAAGACCTACGCGTGAAATGCAACGTCGGTTGAACCCGACATTAAAAGAAGTAGTACAGGGTGAGGTACTTAAATTACTTGATGATAGAATTATTTATCCAATCTCTGATAGCAAGTGGGTTAGTCCAACTCAAGTTGTCCCTAAGAAATCTGGTTTAACTGTGGTTAAAATGAAATAATGAACACATACCTATGCGAACCACCACTGGATGGAGAATGTGTATTGATTATCGGAAGCTTAATTCAAAAATAAGAAGAGACCACTTTCCTTTGCCTTTCCTAGATCAAATTTTAGAGAGAGTGGCTGGTAATGAATATTATTGTTTTCTAGATGGCTACTCAGGTTATTATCAGATAGAGATTGCTTTAAAGGACCAAGAGAAACCCACTTTCATTTATCCCTTTGGAACTTTCGCATTTAGGAGGATGCCATTTGGTCTATGCAATGTGCCTGCTACTTTTCAACGTTGCATGTTAAGCAATTCAGTGATATGGTTGAAAAGATAGTAGAAGTATTTATGGATGATTTTTCTGTATATGGCACCTCTTTTGAAAAATTTTTATCTAACTTGGCCCTTGTTTTGTGCAGGTGTAAAGAGAAGAACTTGCTACTCAATTGGAAAAAGTGCCACTTCATGACTACAGAAGGTTTGGTACTGGGTCACTTATTTTCTAAAGCAGGTATTCCAGTGGATAGGGCAAAAGTTAAGGTCATAGAGAAGTTGTTGACACCAAAAAGCGTCAGAGATATTCGTTCCTTCTTGGGTCATGCATGATTTTATAGACGCTTCATAAAGGATTTCAGTGCTATCTCTTGACCTCTTTGCAATTTATTAACTTCAAATACTGAATTATTTTGGACGCAAGAGTGTCAAAATTCTTTTGAAAAATTGAAATCCTTGCTTGTCTCATCGCCTATTTTGCAGGTTCCAGATTGGAGCCTTCCTTTCGAGATTATGTATGATGCGAGTGATTACGCAGTGGGGACGGATCTTGGGCAAAAGAAAGAAAAAATTTCTTATGTGATTTACTACGCAAGTAAGACCATGAACGATGCTCAAAGAAATTACATGACAACTGAAAAGGAATTACTTGTGGTGGTATTTGCATTGGACAAGTTCAGGAGCTACATTTTGGGATCGCATATCGTCGTCTATACGGACCACTCTGCACTAAAAAGGGAGGGGAGAATCATGTTGCAGACCACCTCTCTAGACTGACGGTAGGCACAGAGTCATCAGATACACCGTTGAGAGATTTCTTCCCCGATGAGCAACTTTTCGCCGTCTCTACTCTACCATGGTATGCGGACATAGTCAATTATTTGGTGACAGGTAGAACTCCATCACATTGGTCCTCTCTTGATTTTAAACATTTCAAACATGAGGTAAAATCTTTCTACTTTGACGATCCTTATCTTTTTAAATATTGTGGAGACCAAATTGTGAGACGATGTATACCTGATCATGAAATTAGTAGTGTTTTATAATTTTTCCATGATCGGATATGTGGAGAACATTTTTCTGCTCGTAAAACTGTTGCAAAAATTTTACAAAGTGGATTTTCCTGGCCCACCATGTTTAAATATGCATAAATTGTAAATCATGTGTGTGTTGTCAACAATTGGGGAGAATTACAAAAAGAAATATGATGCCATTAAATCCCATGTTAGAAATAGAAATATTTGATTGTTGGAGGATTGATTTTATGGGACCTTTTCCACCTTTGTTTGGTTATGTTTTCATACTCGTTGCAATTGATTATGTTTCTAAATGGGTAGAGTCTATTCCTTGTAGGTCTAATGACGCATCCATCGTGCTAAAGTTCTTGAAAGAGAATATCTTCACACGCTTTGGAGTGCCAAAGGCCATTATTAGTGATGGAGGATCCCACTTTTGCAATAGGCTCTTCGCAAATCTGATGAAGAAGTTTGAAGTGACGCATAAAGTTTCCACACCATACCACTCCCAAACGAATGGACAAGCTGAACTTGCAAATAGAGAGATCAAGAATGTCCTTCAGAAAACAGTTAATCCCACGTGTAAAGATTGGAGTCTTCGCTTGCCTGAAGCTTTATGGGCCTACAGGACGGCATACAAGACTATTCTAGGGATGTCTTCTTACCGTTTAGTTTATGGAAAAAATTGTCATCTTCTTGTTGAATTAGAACATAAATCTTATTGGGCTATCAAATCATTAAATTTGCTTGATGACTCATCGAATGATTCTCGTAAGTTGCAGATATTGGAGCTTGAAGAGCTATGGAGGGAAGCGTATGAAAATGCGAAATTAGCAAAAGAGAGGATGAAAGCGGTGCATGACAAAACGATCCTAAGGAAGGAGTTCAAACAAGGGGACAAAGTTTTGGTGTACAACTCAAGGCTACACTTACTTCTAGGAAAGCTACACTCCAAGTGGTCGGGCCCTTACTATTTCAAACAAGTGTTTCCACAGGAGCGGTGATTTTGGTGAATGAGAAAGACGGCAACGAGTTCAAAGTTAATGGACAACGACTGAAACACTTTCAAGAACTTTGGACCAAGGAGGACACGACCATGGAGCTTACAGACCCACCTTCGGGTGGCACTTAAACCAGTGTGTTCTTTCCTTACTCAATAGTAGTAGATTTTCTGTTCTTTATTTTACACTTTTTACTTTAGGAATTTTGACTCTAGTATTCTCTTTTCAACATTGAGGACAATGTTTGTCTTTAAGTTGGGGGGGAGTGTATTAGACTTTTTGTTAGGAGATTTTCTTTTTTCATCTTAGTTTTTTTATATAAAAGGGAGAGAGAAGAATAAATCGTCATCACTCATCTTCTAACCTTCATTTAAGCCATCTTAAAGTGTCACTTTATCGGATGGTTATGCATTAATGGCATTCTAAAAATTGTTTATGGCTTGATATCGTTATCTTTCTCTTCATGGAATTAATCATTAATATGCCCCTTATGAAAAGTTTCAAATCTCATGACTAATATCTCGAAATGGTTTGAATTAATTCCATGCAAGTCGTTGTGATGCATGAGTTTAAAGTGGACATGATTGATAGGAATAATTTTCTTTTTGAAGAGAAATGTGGCCATGACTATGTGCTGAAATGTGAGTGTAACGACTGCTTTTCATGTATCTGGATTTTATATATTATAATATATGTTTTGGTGGATTTTCTCCTCTTGTGTGGTTTTCGTCTCCGTAGATTTCATTTTCGATCGATTCGTCGTATTTTCTCGCTCCTTCCTTAGGATTGTCAATTTCGAAGTAAGTCACTCGTGACGGACTTCATAACGGTCGTATCTAACTATTAGATCGAGCCTAGGAGTCTTAGGAATCGATCCCGGGGCCCCGCGCTCTGTATCGGTACTTTCTGTGCTCATTAGCCGGTGTAAGAAGGGCCACCGACCGACTAGATGACGATCCAGTCGGTCGGCAATCCTTCTTGGACCGACTAGTTAGCTTTCTAAATTTCTCAGGAGTTACTGTTTATCGTTAGTCGGTCTAAGAACGTTGGTTGACCGACTAGGTTGCAAACTAGTCGGTCAGCAATGCTTCTTGAACCGACTAACTCATCAAATTATTTTTGTATCAGTTACTGTTTACTCTTAGTCGGTCGAAGAACGTTCATCGACCGACTAGTTGCCAAACTAGTCGGTCAGTACTTGTTCATGGACCGACTAACTCTAGAATCCTAATTTCACATGTAGCTACTGTTTACACTTAGTCGGTCTGCGTTGGTCGACCGACCGACTAGTTGTCAGACTAGTCGGTCAGTGGTTGTTCTTTGACCGACTAACTAGTGCTGTAAACCCTAGTTTTGCCCTAGCCGCCAGCCTAGCCTATAAATACCCAACCCAAACGTTTTCTTCCCCTCTAACTCGACCCTAAACCCTAAAATCGCCCCCATTGATCCCACATCTTCCTCCAAGCTTCATCCCTCCATTCTAAGCCCTAAATCCATCATCCAATCCAACCATTCACTCCATCCACCTCTCATCTTCCCCAAATCTCCATCAAAACCCATCAAAATCCCCAAAATCCCCCAAAACCCTAGTTTCCCCAAACTTCTCCAATCTTTTCCAGATCTGGTCCTAGGGTTCCCCGGAGTGTTTCTTCCGCCTCCTCTCGGTAAGAAATCGATCTACCGTTGTTTTCTTATCCTATTGTAATTTTTATGAAACCCTAATAAAATACTTGTGTTTTGATGATTGTTCCCCATAACAGCGATTCCCCGTAGGCTAGCATCCGCGGAGACGAACTTTCGTAACCGTTCTCCCCGGTGATAGGCAAGTGAAACTTGCATCTCTTGATTTAGGCCATGTCTTAGGCCATTTACCTTGCTTTAGCGTAAAAGAGACTAGACGGTGAAAGGATAGCCGTTTAGACGCCATTGACCTAGCTTGACAACGGAGCTTGGTCCGTCACTTTCATCATGCTTGTATGTCACGTTTACTTTCCTTAACGGTACGCGAAAATAACTGTTCATGTCATCCATGCATCCTTAACTGCTATTGCATTTTAACTGCCATGTTTAATTTAATTAACGGTACGCGAATATGTTCATGTCATTGCATTTCGCCCGTCACGTTTAATTTAATTAACGGTATGCAAATTATCTGCTCATGTCATTGCATGCTTGAATACTCATCGTGATTGCGTAGCATCGCTACATACTAGTGTTACTCGTTCCGGCTAGGTGCACCCCTACGCCATACTTATCAAATACACTTTCTGGCTCGTGTTCCAGAAGACGAGCTCATCACAGCCTGCGGGCAATAGGGCACTCGTTGAGTGATCCCTTGTACTTGATACCTGAACACAGCCTGCGGGCAATAGGGCACTCGTTGAGTGATCCCTTGTACTTGTACTTGTTACTTGACATTACATGTCACAACAACCCCTTGCCACTTGTACTATACTTTACCTTACTTGTTACCACCGTACTTTACTTGCCATGCACCATGTTTTAATTGCTAGGTTGCTAGTTTACCATTATTCCCGTTTCCTTGCACAAGTCGTTCGACTTGCTGACATGTGCCCCTTTTCTCTTTTAGGTGACACATGTTAGAGCCCGAGCCTGAGTTACTTGTTGGGGACGAGGTGTTTGCAGATGCCGAGCCCGTGCTTGTGTTTGACGGGGAGTACGTGGACACTGGGGACCAGTCCTAGTGTCTTCGTTGTGCTTTACTTTTGTTTAGGCAGTTGTTTTGTTATCGGTGCGTGGCACCTATACTATATTTTGTTATGTCGTTTTTTGTTGGCCTTGTTCTGGGCCTTTAGACTCTTTTCTTTTAGCCTGGTGGCTTTTCTGGATGTTGAACTTATTTGTGATGTTGGACAATATTTGTGAGATGTGAATTTTATTTCAGTCTCTCCTTGTGTTATTATTGCTATTCTGTTATGGTTACAGGGACCTGTTTGTATTGTGGACGCTTATCGGGTTTGGGGCTTTACAGCTCCACTCTCGTGCGGACCTTTTCACGTACTCGCCTCCATTTTAGGGAAGCGGGTCGTGACAGGTTTTAGTGGTGGCCCATGCAGGTCCTTCTGTAACTGGGATTTTTGGAATAGCGATAATAATATTAGAATGTCCAATAAATTAAGTTCGACGTCCGAGTCATAAGCTATGAGTCTAATCTGATTCGTTTTCTGTGTCACTAGATGGCAGGAAGACGATTCACCCGTGGTGGTGGTAGTGGTGCGCTCCCTCATGATGAGGAGCCTGAGCGGGAACCCACCAGCGGTGAGATGATGCGGATGATGATCCAGATGATGCAAGTGCAGCAGGGCGTGCTTCTGCAAGTCCAGAATGCTCCACCTGCTCGAGCTGCCCGGGCTCTTCCGGATGCCCCTCGCTCTGAGCCAGGAGCGAAGCAATTTCGGGAGCTGGGTCCCGCATACTTTGATGGTTCTGAGGGTCCTCTGGCTGCCGACGAGTGGATAAGGAACATTGAGGATAACTTGGCAATGGCGAAGATTAACCCGGCTGGATGGGTTGATTTGGCTAAGAGGCAGCTGAAGGACAACGCCAGGAATTGGTGGGATGCTGAAGAGAAGATGCTGGTAGAGCCGATCGTCTGGGCTACCTTCAAGTCCAGATTTGATGGAGAGTTCTTCCCGAAGGCTGCTAGACAGGTGATGCTGCAGCGCTTCATAGATCTGAAGCAGGGGAGCTTGTCGGTGGATCAGTACCACCAGGAGTTCACGAGGCTCAGTCGGTTTGCACCTAAGATGGTGCAGGATGCCGATGAGAAAGCTCAGCGATTTCTTCAGGGACTTGCCTTGGAGCTTCAGAGCTTTGTGACCTCTTCTGACTTGGAGACATATCAGAAGGTTCTGATTGCTGCGAGGCGGCAAGAGTTAAATTTGAATCAGAGGAAGGGACATGTTTCTGGAGCTGGGAAGAGGCCTATGGAGCAGGCCAGGGCGGTGGTTAGGCCTGGTTTCAAGCCTAGTCATCCGGTGCAGTTCAAGAGGCCAGGAGGGCCTATTCTGAAGACTTGCCATTTCTGTGGCAAGACTGGACACCTCAGGGATCAGTGTAGGAGGTTTCTAGGGCAGTGCATTGTCTGCGGAGATCCTACCCACACCATCCGGGAGTGTCCGAAGTCGAGACAGCCTTGGCGGGCTCCTATTGCAGCACAGCCGTTGCAGCAGCGAGCTCCTGTGCCCGTTGGACGTGGGGCACCCCTTGTTCCACAGAGACAGGCCTTTCGGCAGGCTGTTCCGCCGAGAGGGCAGGCCTTTCTGATGACCGCTGCGGAGAGCGAGGCTGTGGATGAGGTTATCGCAGGTAATCCTCAATCTAGCTGTCATTTTCCGAGCTGGTTTTGATTGTTTAATTGTGTTGTTCGCTTGAACATGGTTGTTTGCTAGAATAGGGTTTGATTGTTAATTGATTGATTAGGTGTGATTTTGGTGTGCACATTTCCTGCACGAGTCCTCTTTGACTCTGGTGCATCGATGTGCATTATTTCTCGGAGCTTCGTGGAGAGGCATTCCTTGTCGACGTCCCCTCTCCCCAAGAGTTGGAATATCGTTACAGGGAATGGTGTGGTCTCGGTGCATCGTGGTTGCAATTCTTGCTCGTTGGTGGTCTGTGGACATGAGCTTTTTGCTGATTTCATTGTCCACGACATCATCAACTATGATGCAGTTCTTGGGATGGACTGGCTTGCGAGCTTCTATGCTACGATCGACTGTCAGAGGAAGAAGGTGGTGTTCGAGATTCCCGGACATCCAGTATTTGAGTTCAGTCGTGGTAGCAGTTCGCTTGGTCCTGTCAGATTTCGGGCCAGGCCGGTGGAGGTTGTGGCTATGCAGATGGAGCTGGAGTGGCCAGCTGTGGTGCGTGATTTTGGCGACGTCTTTCCCGAGGAGATGTCTGGGTTGCCGCCTGATCGAGCTCTGGAATTTTCTATCGATCTTGTCCCAGGTGCGCAGCCGATTTCGAAGGCGCCGTATCGTATGGCACCTGCGGAGTTGGAAGAGTTGCGGAAGCAGTTGGATGAGCTTTTGCAGAAGGGTTATATTAATCCTAGTGTGTCTCCGTGGGGAGCACCGGTGTTGTTGGTTAAGAAGAAGGATGGTTCGCGTCGCATGTGCGTGGACTATCGGGAGTTGAATGCGGTGACCATTAAGAATAAATACCCGCTGCCTCGCATCGATGATATTTTTGATCAGCTTGGAGGTTCGAGGGTGTTTTCTAAGTTGGATTTGAGGAGTGGTTACCATCAGTTGAAGGTGAAGAAGGGAGATGTTCCGAAGACAGCGTTCAGGACGAAGTATGGACACTATGAGTTTGTGGTTATGCCTTTCGGCGTAACTAACGCGCCCGCAGTTTTCATGAATCTGATGAACCTGATTTTCTACGACTTTTTGGATAAGTTTGTCGTTATCTTTATTGACGACATTCTGATCTATTCGAAGTCGGAGGAGGAGCATGCCTCGCACTTAAGGACGGTGTTGGAGATTTTGAGGAAGCATCGGTTGTATGCTAAGTTTTCGAAGTGCGAATTTTGGCTGGATCGAGTTGCTTTTCTCGGGCATGTGGTGACTGGAGATGGTATTTCAGTGGATCCCGAGAAGATTCGGGCCATCAGGGAGTGGCCTGTTCCGTCGTCGGCGTCTGAGATTCGGAGTTTTCTCGGACTTGCTGGTTATTATCGGCGATTCATTAAGGACTTTTCTCGTATTGCTGAGCCGATGACCAGGTTGACGCGTAAGGATGTTGCTTATGTTTGGTCGGGTGATTGTGAGGGTGCTTTTGGTGTTCTGAAGGAAAGGTTGACGAGTGCCCCTATTCTTGTTGTGCCTGATCACAGCGGTGGATTTGAGATCTTTTGCGATGCTTCTGGCAAGGGTCTCGGTTGTGTGTTGCATCAGCACGGGCATGTTGTGGCGTATGCGTCTCGTCAGCTTAAGGTTCATGAGAAGAATTATCCGACGCATGATTTGGAGTTGGCTGCCGTTGTGTTTGCTCTTAAGATTTGGAGGCACTTCTTGCTGAGTGAGAAAGTGAAGATTTTCACCGATCACAAAAGCTTGAAGTATATTTTCACTCAGAAGGAGCTCAACATGCGACAGCGTCGATGGTTGGAGCTTATGGCGGATTATGATATTGATTTGCAGTTTCACCCTGGCAAGGTGAATGTGGTTCCGGATGCTTTGAGTAGGCTGCCAGCGGTGATGATTTTGACCTCGCAGTGGAGACTGCAGCAGGATTTTTGCGAGTCTGGTGTGGAGATTGTTCTTCCTGGAGAGGCTTCGTCGTTGATGTACATGCAGGTGCAGTCGACGATCGTGGATCGGATTAAGGCTGGCCAGGCCGAGGATCCGAAGCTGGCGAGGATTCGGGAGCAGGTGGAAGCCGGTCTGCGGACTGACTTTTTGATTCATGAGGATGGCTCGCTGAGGTTTGGAGCCAGGTTGTGTGTGCCTGCTGGGGATATCAGAGAGGAGCTGATGGTGGAGGCACACAGTTCGCCGTATTCTGTGCATCCTGGTGGCACCAAGATGTACCAGGATCTTCGTCTGAATTATTGGTGGCATGGTATGAAGAGGAGCGTGGCTCGGAGTGTAGCCAAGTGCTTGGTTTGCCAGCAAGTGAAGGCGGAGCATCAGCGTTCGGCCGGGTTGCTACAACCGCTTCCGATTCCGGAGTGGAAGTGGCAACACATCACTATGGATTTCGTGACTGGACTACCTCGGAGTCCGAAGCAGAATGACGCGATTTGGGTGATCGTGGATCGATTGACCAAATCTGCACACTTTATTCCGTTCCGAGTGGGACAGTCCACTGAGGCGCTAGCAAGGAGATATATGGAGGTAAAATTCTTTTACTCTCCGTTTTTATTTCCTTTTCCTAGTTTGGATAGTGATGTAACATGAATCGTGCAGGAGGTTGTGCGACTTCATGGAGTCCCCGTGAGTATCGTGTCTGACAGAGACACGAGGTTCACATCTCAGTTCTGGCAGAGTTTGCAGAAGAGCTTGGGTACGCGTCTGAGTTTCAGCACGGCGTACCATCCGCAGACGGATGGCCAGTCCGAGAGGACGATTCAGATTTTGGAAGACATGCTGAGGGCGTGCATGTTGGATTTCAAGGGTTCGTGGGAGGACCATCTACACTTGGTGGAGTTCTCTTACAACAACAGCTTCCAGGCGAGTATTGGCATGGCGCCTTTCGCCGCTCTTTATGGGAGGAAATGTCGATCGCCATTGAGTTGGGATGACGTTGGTGATCGGGAGTTGTTGGGACCTGAGATGATCGTGGAGGCCGTGGATATCGTCAGGAATATTCGGGAGAGGTTGAGAATTGCTCAGGACCGTTTTAAGCATTGGGCGGATGCTAAACGTCGTCCTTTGGAGTTTCAGCCGGGTGACCATGTGTTCTTGAAGATTTCCCCGAATCGTGGTGTGATTCGTTTTGGGAAGCGTGGAAAGTTGAGCCCGCGATACATTGGACCGTTTGACGTTTTGGAGAGGGTTGGCGAGGTAGCTTATCGCTTGGCCTTGCCGCCGTCTTTGGAAGGAGTTCACAATGTTTTCCATGTGTCGCAGCTTCGTCGATACATTAGCGATCCGTCTCATGCGGTGGATTTTTCGGAGATTACCGTTCGCCCCGATATGACGTATGACCAGCATCCAGTGCAGATTCTGGACAGGCGTCAGAAATCGCTTCGGAACAAGATTGTTAATCTTGTGAGGGTGATGTGGCGACACGGTTCACCTGGAGAGTCTACTTGGGAGAATGAGGATGAGATGCGAGAGCGTTTTCCACTTTTGTTTCCGGACTCGTGAGTTTTGGAAATTCCGAGGACGGAATTTTTCTTAAGTTGGGGAGGATGTAACGACTGCTTTTCATGTATCTGGATTTTATATATTATAATATATGTTTTGGTGGATTTTCTCCTCTTGTGTGGTTTTCGTCTCCGTAGATTTCATTTTCGATCGATTCGTCGTATTTTCTCGCTCCTTCCTTAGGATTGTCAATTTCGAAGTAAGTCACTCGTGACGGACTTCATAACGGTCGTATCTAACTATTAGATCGAGCCTAGGAGTCTTAGGAATCGATCCCGGGGCCCCGCGCTCTGTATCGGTACTTTCTGTGCTCATTAGCCGGTGTAAGAAGGGCCACCGACCGACTAGATGACGATCCAGTCGGTCGGCAATCCTTCTTGGACCGACTAGTTAGCTTTCTAAATTTCTCAGGAGTTACTGTTTATCGTTAGTCGGTCTAAGAACGTTGGTTGACCGACTAGGTTGCAAACTAGTCGGTCAGCAATGCTTCTTGAACCGACTAACTCATCAAATTATTTTTGTATCAGTTACTGTTTACTCTTAGTCGGTCGAAGAACGTTCATCGACCGACTAGTTGCCAAACTAGTCGGTCAGTACTTGTTCATGGACCGACTAACTCTAGAATCCTAATTTCACCTGTAGCTACTGTTTACACTTAGTCGGTCTGCGTTGGTCGACCGACCGACTAGTTGTCAGACTAGTCGGTCAGTGGTTGTTCTTTGACCGACTAACTAGTGTTGTAAACCCTAGTTTTGCCCTAGCCGCCAGCCTAGCCTATAAATACCCAACCCAAACGTTTTCTTCCCCTCTAACTCGACCCTAAACCCTAAAATCGCCCCCATTGATCCCCCATCTTCCTCCAAGCTTCATCCCTCCATTCTAAGCCCTAAATCCATCATCCAATCCAACCATTCACTCCATCCACCTCTCATCTTCCCCAAATCTCCATCAAAACCCATCAAAATCCCCAAAATCCCCCAAAACCCTAGTTTCCCCAAACTTCTCGAATCTTTTCCAGATCTGGTCCTAGGGTTCCCCGGAGTGTTTCTTCCGCCTCCTCTCGGTAAGAAATCGATCTACCGTTGTTTTCTTATCCTATTGTAATTTTTATGAAACCCTAATAAAATACTTGTGTTTTGATGATTGTTCCCCATAACAGCGATTCCCCGTAGGCTAGCATCCGCGGAGACGAACTTTCGTAACCGTTCTCCCCGGTGATAGGCAAGTGAAACTTGCATCTCTTGATTTAGGCCATGTCTTAGGCCATTTACCTTGCTTTAGCGTAAAAGAGACTAGACGGTGAAAGGATAGCCGTTTAGACGCCATTGACCTAGCTTGACAACGGAGCTTGGTCCGTCACTTTCATCATGCTTGTATGTCACGTTTACTTTCCTTAACGGTACGCGAAAATAATTGTTCATGTCATCCATGCATCCTTAACTGCTATTGCATTTTAACTGCCATGTTTAATTTAATTAACGGTACGCGAATATGTTCATGTCATTGCATTTCGCCCGTCACGTTTAATTTAATTAACGGTATGCAAATTATCTGCTCATGTCATTGCATGCTTGAATACTCATCGTGATTGCGTAGCATCGCTACATACTAGTGTTACTCGTTCCGGCTAGGTGCACCCCTACGCCATACTTATCAAATACACTTTCTGGCTCGTGTTCCAGAAGACGAGCTCATCACAGCCTGCGGGCAATAGGGCACTCGTTGAGTGATCCCTTGTACTTGATACCTGAACACAGCCTGCGGGCAATAGGGCACTCGTTGAGTGATCCCTTGTACTTGTACTTGTTACTTGACATTACATGTCACAACAACCCCTTGCCACTTGTACTATACTTTACCTTACTTGTTACCACCGTACTTTACTTGCCATGCACCATGTTTTAATTGCTAGGTTGCTAGTTTACCATTATTCCCGTTTCCTTGCACAAGTCGTTCGACTTGCTGACATGTGCCCCTTTTCTCTTTTGGGTGACACATGTTAGAGCCCGAGCCTGAGTTACTTGTTGGGGACGAGGTGTTTGCAGACGCCGAGCCCGTGCTTGTGTTTGACGGGGAGTACGTGGACACTGGGGACCAGTCCTAGTGTCTTCGTTGTGCTTTACTTTTGTTTAGGCAGTTGTTTTGTTATCGGTGCGTGGCACCTATACTATATTTTGTTATGTCGTTTTGTGTTGGCCTTGTTCTGGGCCTTTAGACTCTTTTCTTTTAGCCTGGTGGCTTTTCTGGATGTTGAACTTATTTGTGATGTTGGACAATATTTGTGAGATGTGAATTTTATTTCAGTCTCTCCTTGTGTTATTATTGCTATTCTGTTGTGGTTACAGGGACCTGTTTGTATTGTGGACGCTTATCGGGTTTGGGGCTTTACAGCTCCACTCTCGTGCGGACCTTTTCACGTACTCGCCTCCATTTTAGGGAAGCGGGTCGTGACAGTGAGTCTAATGAATGGGTGTGAGTTTCTTAAAAACAAGAAAAAGAATGAGAAAAAGAATAAAGTGCATCGTTCCCTTGAGTTTATCAAGTAGCCGGGTCTTCGTGCCTCAGGAAGCATTGGAGATTTACGTCGAAAGATGGATGTATGGGGAGTGCACTCAAAAAAAGAGAGATAATAAAAACTTAGATGATTCGAGTCATTAAGTTTGAGGGGCCCTTCTAAGCCTAATGCCCGAAGGTCGTTTGGCCTAGGAGTCATTAACTGAAGACTCGATACATGGATCATTCTAAGTCGAGAGAGAGAGAGAGAAGGGTATGGAAAACTCAACACCCATGAATTAGACGATCTTTAAATAATGCCTCTTCCTTGAAAATTAGAAAGTGATGAATTGATGTTGTGTTATACTTTTGGCCTATGCAAAACGATGCTTGTATGGTATGTATTTAAACTAGATTAGAGAAAATGACATGGATTTGATCTCATTCATAATTGTGTATATTCATGGTAAATATTATGATGGAAAATGTGTTATTGAGCCAAGCCTTAGACAATTGGAAGGATTTAATCTTTTTCTAAACATCCGATTTGGTCGCTCTTTTTGCTAGAGACTAGCAAAACGCTAGTTGGGGGCGTGATTCATGGTAAATATTACATATTTAACCCCTCATTTAGCCCCATTTTGTGCATGTATGTTACTTATTTGGTCTCTAATATGATCGTATTTTGAATACCATTAATGTTGGATATGGACGACATAAATACACCCATGAGGGGATGTATGAGGGTATACGGACCTCAGATGTCGCGTGCACGAAGGCGTGCACGAAGGGAACCTTTTCTCGTGTGAAAAGGACCACTCGATAAGTGGAAAAAGCCACTCGATAAGTGAAAAAAGCCACTTTATAAGTGCAAAATGGCACTTGATAAGTGGATAAAGAAGAAGATAAATGAATGTGCTAATATAGGCTAATAAGCTTATAATTGGTTATTTCCTACAATAACCACCCCTAAAGCCTATAAATAGGACCCAAGGGTAAGGCATTCATTGACACTTTCCATGCCATAAGTTTGCATAAGGCATCCTTATGTTCTTCTTCTCCCTTCCATTAAAATCCTCTTCTAATTAGAGATTTAGGCAGTGAAACTCTGCTTCGATCCTCCGTGAAGAAGTATCGACTGTTGTGGCGAATCCGAGGGCGAAGTTCCGAGATTACGGTGCCGCGTACGCAAGCGTAAGTCTCAACTTCATTTATCGATCCTAACGTTGTTTTGACAGGATCCTACATTGGTATCAGAGCCATATGGATTCGCTCCGGTCAGACCGTCGCCCCGTCGAAACTATGAACGAGTCGTTGTCTTTTTCACGAATGGGTATCCTACCATTATGGATATGGTAGGAACGCTTCGTGACAGAGAGAACGCAGCGGTTGTTCTTTTCATGTTAGGGTCTCCTACCATTACGGATATGGCAGGAACTCTCCGTGACGGGAAGAACCGACCGTTCATATCGTCAAACTCGCTCTCTTCATGGATGCTGAGTTTCCATTCATAGGGAATGGGCGCTCTCTTCATGTGGAGCGCATAGTTTACGAATTTTTGAAGTGGGTTATTTTTTTTGGCACACGGCCATTGGAGGATAACTACTTCCTCGACGAACGGGTGCTTCACCGGAGAAGAAGATGGTGGTTATTCCCATCGGGGAAGATGAATTTTGGTGCATGAAATCTATAGCCAAATGGGCAATGGAGGCAATGCATTCCCCCTCCCCATGCGGAGGGGGTTGGCTACGGCCAATGACGACGAACACCACCACGGCCACCCCCTCCGGTGGGGGTGTGCGGCCAACCCCGTGAATGGGGGAGGCCGGCCATGGCCAAAGGGCCATGGACGGCCTCTGGCCGAGGCCAGGCCAGGCCAGGCCAGAGTGGCCTGGCCGGCCTCTGGCCGAGGCCAGGCCGGCCTCTGGCCGAGGCCAGGCCAGGCCAGGGGGCCTGGCCGGCCTCTGGCCGAGGCCAGGCCAGGCCAGGGGGCCTGGCCGGCCTCTGGCCGAGGCCTGGCCAGGCCAGGGGGCCTGGCCGGCCTCTGGCCGAGGCCTGGCCGGCCTCTGGCCGAGGCCAGGCCAGGCCAGAGTGGCGTGGCCAGCCTCTGGCTAGGGATGAGAATGGGCATGCCCAAAGCCCAATTGGGCTTCCAAATGGGCATGCCACATCATCATCCCTACAATCCCTTCACAAATTTTTCTAGAATTTGTGAAGGGATTGTAGGAATGATGATGTGGCATGCCCATTTGGAAGCCCAATTGGTCTTTGGGCATGCCCATTCTCATCCCTACCTCTGGCCGAGGCCAGACCAGGCCAGGGGGCCTGGCCGGCCTCTGGCCGAGGCCAGGCCAGTGGCCTGGCCGACCCTGGCAGTGGCCAGGGCTGCCACTGGCCAGCCCTAGGCCAGCCTCGGCCAGGGCAGAGGCACTGGCCGGGGGTGGAGGGTGCCAGAACTCTTGGTCGGCATTGGTCGACCAATTCAAGTTTTTTGGTCGACCAATTCAGCTGGAGGCCTTGTCAGTAATTTCGGCCCCGGCCATCTGCAAGGCTAGCCCATACGGGGCCGACGGCAGTCATTAGCGGCAAAATTCTCCTATAAGGGGGGAAGCGCCTGGATCCATACGGGAAGCCGGCGACAATTGCTTGCAGAAAAATCTCCACAAAGGGGGGGATCCGACCTTGGCACGGCTACGGCTCTACCCCGGCAAATGGCCAGGGATTGCCGAATATTTCGCTAGTATCATAAGGGTACTAAGTCGAAATATACAATTTTGAAAAATACGTTTTCTAACGTTTTGAAAAATACGTTTTCAAAAACGCTTTTCCGCTGCAAAGTACTATAAGAGTACTTTTATTTGATAAAGTGATGGGGAAATACTGAAAGTTACTCTAGATGGTGATTGGAAACGTAGTGACCTTTCCGATTCTAGGGTAACATCTTCAGTATTTATCGAAAGTAACTTATCAAATTGTAAATGTCGTTCCAAGTGGGAGTTGAAATTAGAACTATCCAAATGGGATATTCTATTATCACTTCAAATGGGAATTATATTTTAAGAATTTTTCAATGCAATATTTTTGATCAAACCTTCGGTTTTGTCTCTTTTGCAGCATTTTAAAAGTAAAATGTCTTCCGCTTCAAAGAATATCTTCGCTGAGTTAAACAGAGGTGAAAAACTCAACGGCGATAATTACAAACTTTGGTCCATCAAGATACAATACGTTTTAGAGGAGCAAGAAGTGCTCGAAACTCTAAAGAACGTAATGATTGAACCCGAGTTGGGCACTACGGCCCAACACAGACGAGACAAGGAAGCTTTTGATGCTTGGTCTCGGAAGAACAAGATAGCACGCATTACGTTATTAAGCAGCATGGCTGATGACATAATGCGCATCTTCCGAGAACATGACCTAGCCATGGACATATGGTCCAAGCTAGAAGAGAAGTTCGGTGGCACATCGGTGTCCAAACTTCGCTCCTTAACTATAAGGTTCGATTCATATAAAAAACGTCCAGATCATTCCATAGGGAAACATCTGTGACATATGGCGAATCTTATCTCGGAGTTAAAGGACGTAGGTCATGTGCTCACTGATGAGCAACAAATCCAAGCAGTCATACGTTCCCTACCAAATGGGTGGGACCAAATGAAGATGCATATCACTCACAATAAGAGCATCAAGAACTTCAGTGACGTTTCAAAGCACCTCGAATTAGAGGAGGAGCGGCTTGCGGCTGCCAAGCCAAGTGCAGAAGTGCACATGGTTGCTAGTTCCTCACATGGGGGAAAGAAACGTAAAGATCATTCGAAGTTCACAAATGAACATAAAAAGCAACCTGAGTCTACCAAGAAACCCAAACATAGGGGTGGGCACAAGAAATGGCACAAGAAGAAAGACTTGAAGAAGATCAAGTGCTTCAAGTGCAACAAGCTCGGTCACTATGCTCGTTCGTGTACGAGTGGAGGCGACGAGGTAACTTGTAAATATACTAGTTACATATGTGTTTCTAGTTCAATATTTCTTGTGGAATCTAATCCATTTTGGATAATTGATTCAGGTGCCACCGACCACATAGCAAGGGACAGACGGTCCTTCGTGGAGTATCACCGGATACCCCAAGGAACGAAGTGGATCTATGTAGGAAACAACACTCGTGTTGAAGTGAAAGGCGTTGGGACTTGCAAGCTAGTCTTGGACAACGGCCACACTCTCCTACTTCATGATGTTCTCTTCGCTCCAGATATTCGAAGGAATATAATTTCTGTGGTCGTGTTAATGGGTCTTGGCTATAACTGGTTTTTTCATGATTGTAATATGGACTTAAGTTGTAATAATACTCTTATTGGTACTGGGTTTGTATTTAAAGGATTTATTGTAATGAGTACAATGTATGATTCCTCGTGTAATGAAAATTTCCTTATTGCAAATTCTAAGACTTATGAGTCTGATGTGATTTGTTGGCACGCAAGGCTTGGTCATATTGGATCAACGCGTATGGATAGACTTGCCAAACGTGGCCTTCTATCCAATGTTTCAAAGGTTGAAATGTCGACCTGCGAACATTGCCTAGTGGGGAAATCTTGTCGCAAGCCGTTTGGAATCGGCACAAGGGCCGAGGTTCCATTACAGCTTATCCATTTAGACATATGTGGTCCGATGAATGTCAAGACAAGACGCGGGAAGTCCTATTTCATCACTTTTATTGATGATTTCACCCGATTCGGACATATCTATTTGATATCCCACAAAAGTGAAGCATTGGCTTGCTTTAAAAACTATATGAGTTTAGTGGAGAATCAATTAGATCGCAAGATTAAGGTCTTGTGAACCGATAAGGGGCGGTGAATATCAATCAACAAGTTTTAAGGAACTTTGTGATGAAAAAGGCATAGTACATCAGGTAACTATGCCTTATACTCCTCAACAAAACGGTGTTGCAGAAAGGAGAAATAGGACTTTAATGGAAATGGTCCGTTCAATGATGGCGCAAGCTAACTTGCCAATCACCTTTTGGGGTGATGCATTATTGACGGCCGCTTTCATTTTAAACCGTGTACCCTCGAAATCAGTTAGCTCCACTCCTTATGAGTTGTGGAACCAAAGGTCTCCTGACTTAAACATTTTGAAACCTTGGGGTTATGCATCCTACGCACATATTTCCTCCTATAAGTATGGCAAACTTGGGCCAAGGGGAAGGAAATGTATCTTTATATGATACGCAGAAAACTCCAAAGGTTATGTTTTTGTTAGTCAGGAAGACAATGGTGGGCTAATTGAGTTTGAGTCGAGTGATGTTACTTTCTTGGAAAACGAGTTTCCAAGACAGGGCGAGATAAGTCAGGACTTATCTCTATTTGAGATTTATGATCAAGAAGGATTACCTCATTCGAGTGGTAGAATTCTTGGTGAAAACGAAAATACGTTTCAACCTTCACCAATGGATTATACGAATGACGATTATCATATTCCATACGGGAATAATGATCCAAGTGGGAGCAATTCTAACGACATTTCAAGTGGGAGTGATATTAGAATTGATCTAAATTCAAGTCAACAAGGACTTAAAGAATCTCAAATACGACGTAGTAGTCATACAAGGTTGGCTCCTCTAAGATTTGAGGATGAATTTCCGCAAACCTTTATGACTTTACTACAAGAAGATGACGAGCCTGCTACTTTCAAACAGGCCGTATCTTGCCCTGCTAAAGACAAATGGATGGAAGCGATGCAAGAGGAGTTAGAATCCATGAAAGTTAACCAAGTCTGGGACTTAGTTGACTTACCCAGAGGACGTAGAGCTATTGGGAACAAATGGGTTCTCAAGATCAAGCATAAGGCTGATGGCTCTATTGCCAGATATAAAGCTCGCCTTGTCGCGAAAGGTTTTACGCAACAGGAAGGGATAGACTTCGAAGAGACCTTCTCACCTGTTGTTCGTTTTACCTCAATTCGCCTGATTCTGGCAATGGTAGCTTGCTTAGACCTCGAATTACATCAAATGGATGTAAAGACTGCCTTTCTCAATGGAGAATTGAACGAGGAGATCTATATGGAACAACCAACAGGGTTTGTAAAAGAAGGAAACGAACATAAGGTTTGTAAACTTCTTAAATCCATATATGGTCTTAAACAATCCTCGAGGCAATGGTATATACGATTTCAAGAGGTTGTCTTATCAAATGGATTTTCCATGCTTGATGAAGATAACTGTGTATATATCAAGAGGAATAAGAACAAGTATGTTATTATGTCTCTATATGTAGATGACATTTTAATAGCCGGAAATGACAAGGGCTTTGTGATGGATATCAAGGCTTGGCTTTCATCAGTTATTGAGATGAAAGACATGGGAGAAGCCGCATATATCCTTGGAGTTAAGATTTCAAGGAATCGTTCGAAGAAACTTCTTTCTCTTTCACAGGAGACTTATATAAAGAAGGTTCTAGAACGATTTAATATGCAGGACTGCAAGTCCAGTGATACTCCTATAAGCAAAAGCGATAATTTATGTCTGAAATCATGTCCTAAGAACCAAAAGGAGAAAGAGATTATGGAAAAAGTTCCATATTCCAGTGCAGTTGGTAGTCTTATGTACGCTATGATGTGTACAAGACTGGACATCTGTTTTGCCGTTGGAATGGTAAGTCGTTACCAATCCAACCCAGGGCAAGTACACTGGAAAGCGGTTAAGAGGATAATGTGGTATCTCAAAGGAACTGCAGACTTTGCTTTATGCTATCAAGGAGATGCCTTGAGGCTCGAAGGCTACACTGATGCTGATTAGGCGGGTGATCTCGATGAGCGACGATCGACCTCAGGATATGTTTTTCTACTCGGATCTGGTGCAATATCCTGGAGTAGCAAGAAACAATCCTGCATCGCACTTTCAACCATGGAAGCCGAGTTTGTAACATTTAGCATGGCAGTCCAAGAGGCTGTTTGGCTTAGGAAGTTCTTAGACAGTCTAATTAATGCAAGTGACTCAGGTGTTGTACCCATACACAGCGACAGTCAAGCATCTATAGCCTATGTCAAAGATCCGAAATTCCATTGTAAGACCAAACACATAGATATCCGCTACAAATTTGCAAAGGACTATGATAAGACCAAGAAGGTAGACATAAGGTACATATCTACGCATGAGATGATAGCGGATCCGCTCACGAAGGCAATTCCCAGAGATGTGTTTTACAAACACTTATCATCTCAAGGATTGCGTAAGAGCTGAGTTGTACCAATGTAAATTCTCATGTCTGTAAATGATCAAATTTAATAAAAGAATAAGTTCTTTTTCAAACATTGCATATGAATTTCTTAAGAAATGTTTGTGTACATTTTTGAAATCTCAGCTATACTTTCTAGTATGTCGGACAGATTGAGGTTGGCTCTCTCACATGAGCAACCGCATTATTCTATCAGACGGATAGAATAGAGATGAGACCTGTTTGAAGTCAAAATCATCAGACGGATGATTTAGAGTCATGACTTAAACAAAATGGTCGTATGAAAGATCTGCATCATATGGATGCTTTCAAAAGATATAAGAGGATTTTGAAATCCTATCTGTCTAAATGCAGGATGTGAGTCCAAAGGATTATTTGAGTAGAGAAAGGGACTCAAAGTCAGACATTGTGGTGTCTGATCATCATCCTTACAATATCATTGAGACATACACTCCCTGGGAAAGGAGAGATGTTGTAATACGTATTCATACTACGTATGCATTCTTGACCATTGGGTTAGAATAGTAAATAAGTTTACTATTATGTGAGACCCAAAGACCACATGGGTCTTAATTCATTACCCTTATGGACTCTAATTGGTTCCTTTAGATTTGACCGGGTGATTGCTATCTTAGCATGTTACTTATGGACTATGGTTAATTCGGTCCGGCGGGGCATGTTAGAAAAGCAAGTCAAGTCAAGATCAAAAGGATCGAAAGAAGAGAAAGATTAATTTCGCATTCACATTTGGACTTTAAAGATTCAAAGCTGGCCAGCCAATTGCAATCCAGATGGGATTCAATTGTTGAATATAAAGTATAAGAAATGTGAAGAAATAAATCTAGGGTAAAGCATGCGTTGATCTACTCAACTTTGCTCCTCGAGGAGTGTTGTGTATCTCTAACAAGTGCACAACAGCGGACTCTATGCGCATGACGGTCACACGGCCTATTTCTCGGTATGACAAACAGAAGAGTTAAAGGAAAATATGTTTCCTTACAATCCCCTCAAGTGTGAGTGGGAGATGTTGGATATGGACGACATAAATACACCCATGAGGGGATGTATGAGGGTATACGGACCTCAGATGTCGCGTGCACGAAGGCGTGCGTGAAGGGAACCTTTTCTCGTGTGAAAAGGACCACTCGATAAGTGGAAAAAGCCACTTTATAAGTGCAAAATGGCACTTGATAAGTGGATAAAGAAGAAGATAAATGAATGTGCTAATATAGGCTAATAAGCTTATAATTGGTTATTTCCTACAATAACCACCCCTAAAGCCTATAAATAGGACCCAAGGGTAAGGCATTCATTGACACTTTCCATGCCATAAGTTTGCATAAGGCATCCTTATGTTCTTCTTCTCCCTTCCATTAAAATCCTCTTCTAGTTAGAGATTTAGGCGGTGAAACTCTGCTTCGATCCTCCGTGACGAAGTATCGACCGTTGTGGCGAATCCGAGGGCGAAGTTCCGAGATTACGGTGCCGCGTACGCAAGCGTAAGTCTCAACTTCATTTATCGATCCTAACGTTGTTTTGACAGGATCCTACAATTAATTATCAGAGCAAACTCTCATTTTATGCACAAAACATCAATAAACTGAGTATTTCTACCCTTTTTGTATTTTTCATGCAAATATCTCGATCTCACGATTCCAACGACTATTTATTTGTATTTTTCTGATATTTGTACTAATTACGATGAATTTTTAAATGCAAAATACAATTTAAATATAGAAATATGGTCGAAATACGGGTTAAAATACGAAATACGGCCGGGGTTGTATGTACCGCTCCATCGGATCTACCACGTGGCGATGATCGAGCGATTCCCCGCTCAATCGAACGAGCGCAAGCGAGCGAGCGACACGGCCCAATCTCATCCACTTGATCGCCATCAAACAGCCATTACGAGCCTCGCATCTGAGTTTAACGTAAGAGATTGAGCGGGCGACGTGGCACATTTTAGTGCATTGGATTTCGATCGAACGGTAAGGATGCGAAGGCGGGAGCAACTCGGAGAGCGGAGTGGAGCGGGTGCGGACCCGATAAGCATGGCGACGTGGCGCGTCCTCAATTAATCCCGCCTTGATCCAACTGCCAGGATTTGTGCCTACTGTAGGTTCCAGATCTTAGTGGGTTTTGAAGCGGGTTTAAGCAAATTTTTCGGATCCGCAACCGACCTTATACCCCTATAAGTACCTAGTATTCCAGAGAGTATTCACACTTGTTTTTGGCATATTTTGAGTGTATTGGAGGGGCTACAGAGCGTAATTTCCTGAGATTTTCTGGGGCTTTGGAAACAGAGAACAGAATCTCTTGCAGAAGGAATTCCAAGGCTTTCTGAGGAGTTTTAGTGATAGAAATCTCAACTTATACCTTGTATTTCACGTATTTACCATGTATTTTGACCTTTTGATCATGTATTTGCTAATGAAATTGAGTTTTCTTCTCTCCATGCGTGGCTAATACCCTTGTGTCATGGTTGTGATGTAGTTAGGGTGCTGTAATCTTTTGTTTCTGTGTCTTTTCGCCTTATTTCACATGTTATATCTGTAGGAGGATATATGCCCATATGGCAATTTATCCTTAGTATACGTCTTGTTAATATATTATGTGGTATCAATTATCCTAAGTATGAATTCGTTGAATCATATACTTAGATAATTTCCTTAGACTTATAGTTAGGTCCTTACGTATCCAGATGTAGATCTCGATTATGAGTAGTAAGTGACCGAACAGAAACTTTAGTCTTAAACAGTTCGTGGTCATAGATGTGTCGAGAACTGGATATCGGCACATCGGACAGACCACTGTGTCTTTGTCTTACGTTAGGATAATGATGATCTTATAGTCATTCGACTTGGTGAAGTCGGAGACGAGACACAGGTGCTCATTGGAGAATGAGTTCACTGAACAACCAACTTAGAGTTATTAAATGGTTAACTTTAACTAAACCGTCTATAATAACTCTAGGGTGTGATATGTAAGCTGGTCCTTAAGACCTGAAGTCATTTGTACGAACCTGTGAGTGAACAGTGTCGCTTAGACCTATGATCTAGCTTCGAGGCTAGGCCTGCTGAAAGATCTTAGGTTAGGTTACACCTGAAGCTCTCGAGGCAAGTAGATGACTAAGATGGGATTCGTCTCTTACGTTAAAGGGAAGTTAGTGTCACAGGCTCAGTACGGTCTTTTTGTTAATCCTCGGTCGGGGTACATTGTAAGATGTACAATGTGAATACAACAAAGACCGCCGTATACTGACCAATGTTGTCTAATGAGGTTGACAGTAAACCGTACCCTAGGCAAACATAGACACAGTCTTGACGAAGGGACTACAACTAATGGTATTCATCACTGACACAGTCAAAGTGAACCCAATGATACTTTTGTCAATGGGTCGATCACATTATGATGATTCTGAAACAAGGACGACAACTGCTGATCATGGTGACCATCATCTAGGGGTTTTCGAGCCCCAACCTATAATAAGGTTAAGCTGTAGGGTATCACACCGAGTAGCATTCATGTCTTAGTAATAGAAAGATTATTAAGAGAATTCATATAATGAAATAGTTAAGTTCACATGCTAGTTGTGAGACTGAGTCATAGATGGGGACAATGTTGCATTCGATGCAAACAATATTAAACGTGTCGTAAATTGGTTACGACAATATTTGTAGGAACAAAAGCTTGGAAAGGGTTACCTGGTTGATGGGATCGTCTCGGTCTAAACGCAGGTTCAAACCGCGTCCAAAACAGAGCTTAAACAAGCCCAAAAATGCAAAAACAGTTAAAGGTAAGAGTGGGTTAGACCCACTTGGAAAAGCGGGTCCACCCGCAAGGAAAATGGGTGCGGCGCGCTGAACTAACGGGCACCGCCTGCTGAGTCAAGCGGGTGCGGCCCGCTGAACCAGCGGACACAACTGTTGTTCAGCAGGCCACCCGCCTGCCTCGGGCGCGCCCTACTTGGGCACGCAATAGCCTTAGGCGGGCACGCCTGCTAAGCCTAGTGGGTGCACCCGCAACTTATGTTAATTATGGTTTTTTGAAATCCTTTTGACGACTACAAAAATTGACTTTTTTCCCATCTTTGGGCAATTGTTTGAGGGGTCAAACGAAGTCGGAATTCGTCATCATTCGTTCCTACCCGTTCACCATTCGAAGCCCTTCGAAATGATAACTTGTATCGTTTCTGAAACTCAATGGCGAGGAAGAATTAATTGGTTGAAGTTAGCCTTTGTGAAAGGCTTACTAACTTCAATTAACTAAATTAATTCTCTTTTTTATTTTGTTTTGTCCCACATTGCTCGTAATGAAAAGAGAGGTGCCGACTCCCTATATAAATAGGGGTGCACTCTCTCCTTTGAAAAACACACCAAGTCTTCGATCGAGTAGCTCCAAATTTAGAGCAAGCTCGATCTACGACTTAAACTATTCTTCCTCTCTTCTTCCTATTCTCCCGATGAGTCCTAGCAAGACTACGAAGGGGGTTTTGGATTCAGATCGAGACGTTTAAGACGCGGGTCTGCTCAAGTGAAACCTTCTGCCGCAAGTGATCGGATCGGAGGCGGGTGACGACTCGGGTGGATCAGTTCGAAGGTGCAAGGCGGCTCGGGTGGATCGAGTCAATGCAGTTCAGCTACGAGGAGCGTAAGAAGCCGATGTGGTACATCTTACCCGCCCCAGGGTTGAGATTCTGGGTATGTTTTTTAAAGCCTTTTACTGTAATTTAATTTCGTCGCGGTAGGATAGTGTAGTGCACCTGTCGGGCTCCTGCACACATGCTAGGGGGTGAATAGTACTTTTAAATAATATGGAGAGTTATTCCTAATTATCGTGCAATTAACAAACAACAATGCGGAATAACAACGATCAACAAGAATAAATGCAAACGCAAACAAATGGTTTAATGGGTTCGGATCCACCCAAGTCTCCCCGACTTGTTCCTGGTGATCCTACGTCCCAACCACCCGGATCCCCTTCGGATACTTGAGTTAGAAACCCTAACTCAAGATTTCCAATATGCCCACTTGCGAAAACCTCGCAAGTGCAAACTAACTACAAACGATGTCCGTGAATCCCACAACCCGGGATCACGCAAACTCTCACAACCGAGAGTATACAATTCAAATAACGAATGTAAATGAAATGAAATGCTTACCAACAAAATACATATGCCTTGAGTATTCTTACCAAATTAGGGCAAGGGGGATTTTGATGGAGGAATATGGCACCAAACCCTAGCTTCAAGAAGATGACCAGCAATGGAAGCCTAGGGTGGAGATGGTGACCTAGAATCAAGCTTCTAGCTTGAATGTCTCACAATGGAGAGAATCTCTCTTGAGGATTTAGGGCTCAAGAACTTGAGGGAGAGATTCTTGTGAGAAGAGAGAGCTTGGAAATAGAGTTGATTGCTCTTCTCTTTTGATCTGAAAATATCTCTAATATATTGCTTAACCCCTTCAAGAAATGAATCAGGATTCTATTTATAGGGGCAAGGAAAAACGTGTTCAAAAAGATCCCAACGGCTCTTTTCTGAAGCTGGTTAGTCGGTCAAAGAAGGATGCCCGACCGACTAGATCACAATCTAGTCGGTCGGTCAATGAGCATGCACCGACTAACGAGTTGACAGCCAAGATAGAAAAGTTCACGGTCAATATGAACTAGTTGGTCTAAGAAGACTTGCCGACCGACTAGTTGGACAACTAGTCGGTCGGTCAGTGTTCTTTGACCGACTAAGAGATGAAACTCAAAGGCTGGAAGCAAGTTTAACTAGTCGGTCTAAGAATAGTGTCTAACCGACTAGTTTCTCAACTAGTCGGTCGACAGATGTGCTTTGACCGACTAAGTGTAAACAGTGGCTCAGGCTGAAATTGGGAGAAGAAAACTAGTCAGTCTGAGAAGGATTCCTAACCGACTAGATCGTCATCTAGTCGGTCGGTGAGCCTTCTTGGACCGACTAACTGTAAACAGTAGATAGCCAATATTGAGCAAGGGCATCTAGTCGGTTCATGAAGGATTGCCGACCGACTAGATCGTCATCTAGTCGGTTGGTTCTCCTACTTGAACCAACTAAGATGCACCGGAAGCCGAGGGAAGAAGCGCGAAGCTTCGGGAAAGTTCCTATGGGCTTCTAAGATAATCCTAGCTCTAAGATATGAGCGAAATGAAGATTATAATGTAAGTCCTACTCAAGGCTTAACATTCTAAGTAAAGAAGCTAGAAGACTATATAAAAAACCTTGACGATCCGTCTTCATAAGCTTCAATCTTCATTCTTGACTTCAATAAAGGTCCTTGAGCTTAAACGAAGCTTCAGGCACACGATCACGCGTATTGAGAAGTCTTGAGACGTCGCTTGAGATGAACGTATTCTTTTGGCGACGATCTCCATAACTGCGCTCACAAATAGTTAGTACACGATATTTATGTTTGCTCATCATCAAAACCAAATCCGGGGAATCAATACTCAACAGATAGTTCCCTCTTGGGGTGGTCAGATCCACCCCAAGTTGGTATAGATCGGGCTAGGTTCTGGCTCTCTCAGGGCCTAGCTAAAATGTTTAGCTAGCATGTTTTATTTTTCCGCTGCGCTTTATGCCTTTGTGGTCCGTCCGACTTAGGACGTGCACAGATCTGAGCTCTGACGTCAAAACCCTTCTGTGGTGTCAGAGCCACGGTTATGCTTGTAGATCTTGATTTGCGGCGATTTTAAATTATTAAATTGCTTTTTTTATCATACATATATTTTAACTTTATGTTAAAATTGGTTAATCAAATTTTTGTGTTTTTAAAAATTGTTTTTATAACATGAAAATTTTTGGGGGGACATTTTAAATTTTATGTGATAAAGTTTAATAAGTCTACTATGTTTAAATGCCTTTAAAAAATTTATTTTATGAGATAAAATAATTTTAGTAAGCATTTAAAAGATTTTTTAAAGATTATGTAACATTAAGAGGAATTTTTTACTTTCTTAAGATGATATTAAAAATTAATTTCTTTTAGTTACATAAAGGTTGCAAGATTTTAACTTTATCTAAAAGCTTTAAAATTTATTTCAACAATTTTAAAATTGTTTTAAAATTATTTCAAGTATATGTAACATTGAGGAAAAGATTTTATTTCATGAGATGGGATTAAAAACTATTTTCTTTTTAGTTACATAAATTATTTTATGAGATAATATGATCTTAAATGTTTGATTGAATTTTTAAGCTTAGGTTTGAATTTAAAATTATTCGATAATTTTATGAAACCTAATTTTATGAGATAAAATGTTTCTAGTTTTAAAATTCTAGATCTTTAAATTTAAATGTTAAATTTTAGACTAGCTAGTTAATTATTTCTGTTGTACATAAAGTTTTTAAACTTGCATGTTCTGTCATATGACACATTATTGAACCTTGGATTTTATGAGTTAAAATTAGTTGGTTTGTGTTCATGGCAATGATGCATGATGTGATCGTTCCTAAACCCTTTCGGTTAGCCATTAAATTTAAAATCTTATGCGATAAAATTTTAACTTGTGACATGCTACGTTTTAATGAACAATTACGACATCAAAACCTAATTCCTAATTAGGGTAGTCCCTTTAAATGACTATCATCATCATAAATTTTTTAAATAATGATTATCATTAAATGACTAGTTTTGTAAAATATTGTAATTGTTTTATTAAAATCCTAATAAAAATTGAGGTAGCACGATGAACAAAACGAACCTTATAGTTGATAAGGATCTAATAAAAGTCATCAAACAAATTCATAAAAATTTCGAATTTTAAGGATCAACTAGTTGATAATGATTAACTAGTATTTATTAAAAGCGATTTAGTTGATGGACGAACATAGAATTGATGAACCTCCTTCAATGGATAATGATGTCGGTCAATGTGCTTGGCTAAGTTTGCTGGACCACCCTCGCTAGACTAGGGGTTAAGTGGTCCTGGCTTAGTCAATTTCCTGGCCACATCCGCTAGACCGCAAGGAGTCGAATCATGACTGTGAAAGTCCATCGACTGTACCTAAGTCAAATACGATAATAATCTTGTTCAAGATAAATCATAGCCCTCCTTATTTTAGGAGTTGGCAACTGTAAGACCCGTGTTACGGTTGTTGAGGTACACTCAAGCTATGACATGGCAATCTTATAGTAACCGATTTCTTGATAACATCTCGACTTGACCCAAACCGTCGTGTCGTGCATACACCGAGCGCCGGCGTAAGTCTAACCTAAGATGTAGTCTAAGACCTGACCCAAACCGACGTATCGTGCATACACCAAGCGTCAGGGCAAGTCAGGCTAGACGCGAAAACAAGGGTTCGACTAGGCTAGTCATTGTGATTTGGATGAGCACACTCATGATCACAAATGACTAGGGGTAAAACTCATAGGGGATCATATTTATATGATTGATGAAGAGTTCGTCTATCGATTGCAGAGTCGGACAACTTGTTGAGCTACACTCAAGGTTATCTGACTCGGGGTAGTCGGATCCCTCTCCCACAAATATTTTAAAATAATAAAATGTTTATTATTGTGGCTTTATTTCTAAAATTTAGTGGGAGACTATAGTTTAAATAAAAACCATTTATACTGTACAAGGAACATATGCCAATAAAATATATATTTCATTGCAGAATGGATTCAGGTCTAAAGTATATGATAGAGAAGAATGTGCTTGATGGGACCAACTATAAGGATTGGCTTAGGAATATCAAGTTGGTCCTATCACTAGCTGGGATAGGATACGTGATGTTCAAGGACCCTCTGGAGAAGCCTGACGAAGATGCGACTCCCGAGGAAAAAAAAGCCTGCAAGGAGTACTAGAGGATGCCGAGAAGGCCAGGTGCCTTACTCTGGCTTCAATGAATAGCGACCTGCAAAGGAAGCACGAACATTTAGATGTTCAAAGCATGCTTCTGAATGCAGAGGAGTTATACGGCAAGCGGTCTAAAGCTGCCAAGTTTGAAGCCACGAGCAACCTCTGGGGCACTAAGATGGAGACATGGCCCATATAAGATCATGTCATTAAGATGATCAGGTATGTGGAAGATGCTGCCCAGTTGGGTTTTGTCCTCGACAATGAGATGGCCGTGGACATCATCCTGAAATCTTTGACCCCAGCCTAAAAGAAATTCATTAATGGTTTCATTATAAACAGTATTGAAACGGATCTTCCTGGTCTCCTCAACATGCTTAGGCAGTTTGAGGAAATCGAGAAGAAACCAGCTGTGTTGGTTGTTGGCTCTGCTTCTTCAGACCAGCCGAATGGCAAAGGTAAGAATAGGCAGATCCCACAACCAGCCAAGGTGAAGAAGGGGAAGAAGATGAAAGGGGCACCGTCGAAATCCGAGTGCTTTCACTGTCATAAGGTAGGCCACTGGAAGAGGAACTGCAAGGTTTACCTTGCAGAAAAGAAGAAATGGCATACTGACGCCTCTAAATCATGTACAATGACTTCTTTTTAATAAAGCATAATAATTTCCATAAATGTTTTGTCACATAGTATGAGATACTAAGACATCTGTGTAATGTATACAGGTGGCTAACACAAAGCAGAGAATGGAAGAAGTTCCGAGGACGGTCGGCATCTGGGCAATCGTTGATGCTCGGGTCGTACGAGGACTTCAGGAGATGTGAAGAAGAAGCAACCGATACTTATTTTTTTATGAATAAAATATATCGTTTGCTTTAGTTAAAACAATGATTGGGTGTTAAGCACTCAAAGTTTATTTTGATAAACAAATTATGATTCATTTTAGTGAATCCATTGTTTGAATAAATATCTAGGGAAATGTGCTTTATTTTAAATTGTGATTTGTTGTGAATGGCTTATTTCTGTGAATGTGGCTGTCTGAGTTGGTTGCATAAATCCTCGAGCTGTCATGCAGAGCTTCTGAATAATTTGATTGTTTGAAGCTGACTTAATATTATAGCCAGTCGATAGTTAAATCACTACTACAAAAAAACGCTTGCATATCGCTTTTTTTACACTTGGATAGCGCTTCCAAGCTACCGCTATGGTAGCTTGGATAGCGCTTTTATAAGCGCTATCGTAGTGGTTTACTAAGATAGCGCTTATAAAAGCGATATCCAAGCTACCGCTATGGTAGCTTTGATAGCGCTTTTTTAAGCGCTATCTAAGTGGTTAACTATTTTTTTTATTTTCTATTTTTTAAAAAAATTAAATAGTAGCCACGGCCCGGCCGTGGCTAATACCCATTAGCCACTGACTGGCCGTGGCTAATGTTTAGTTTTTAAAAAAAATAGAAAATCAAACAAATAAAATGGAATTCTGTTACAACTCAATACTTGATGCATATGCATAAGATCATTCTATTATTTTTGCACAAAAAATTGCTAACTACAAATAGTTTCATCCCCAACTCAAAGTGGAGTATGATCCCGCGTTCAAGTACATACAATCATACATTGTCACGAAGTTGTACAAATATAGGGTATTTCATTTAAAATAACTTACAGACAAAATGACAGCAGATCTACTCATGATCTACTGATAGAGGACGAGAAGTAGAGTATGGTCTAAGGTAACATACATGGGAAAAGACCTCACCAACAGATGACTCTGGATTCTGTGGTTCCTACATTTTACAGAATGTACAGTAGATCGCAGACGAGGATGGAGGACAGCTTTCCAGTAGCATGTATCGCCCCTTCTTTGCCAGCATTCCACCCGTTCAAGCACACACAAGCAGCATTCTCCGCCTTGCTGCTTTCTTTTTTGTATCTTTTTTTTCAAGTCGCAAGCAGAAACTGGCTGCCGTGGTATTTCTGACAGCGTTCCAAAACAACCTATGAAGTGAAACATGACCAGCTAGGATGTTATGCATTCCATCTGCTTGTGTGTTGGCCCTTCAGATGGAGCCAGTCAGCCAGTTCCACAGATATTTGAAAGCAAAACAATGAAAATATAACGAAATCATAGAAGTATAAAAGTAATCAAACAGATTTTTACAGGTTAGCATACCCTCTTCAGAAAAGGCAAATACACATCCCAACATGTCATCATTGTCCCCATCTTCGAGTTTTTCTCTTCCGCAGTGGCTGCTGCTGCTGTCTGCATCATTAACGGCTTCATTTGACCCATGACAATCATCGCCATCAGATACCTTACAGTAGCCTTCATGGAAATATTGTGGGAATTCTACTGAATTATGTGAATCAGCATTTTCGCTCTGTTCCAATTGGGTACTAAATTATGTGGAATTATATTAACTGCATCAGCTGACTGATTTTTGGTTTCTACTCTACAAAAAGATCTAGTGTGGTGGCTAACCAACAGACCATTTTACATAACTACACTAATATATTGCATTTACCATATGACATGCTGTCCTGACAAAGTGTGGATCTAGTGTGGTGGCTACACTAATAAATTAACCGTCACGTGTTGGGTCATCCAAGCGTTTCATGAGACCTTAAGAGTCATGCTCATATACCCTTGCCAATAATCCACAACTCATACCCCTACCTAAGTTGTGCTGCGGCGCAAAATTGACTGCTAAGTCGCACGTACAAAACCTATTCGTTTGGTATTGATGTGAATCTAAACGTCCAAAAATATAGTCTGGTAATATAGCTATCATCAAGTATTAAGACACTGCTATTATTCCATCATTGTTGAGCGTACGGAAACACCATGAACATCAATTGCATTACGATACTAGCGCCCAAATTTAAAAAAAACTCAAACATAACTTTAAGTGGTTCTTTGTACCTACAGGGCAATACAGGGCAATAAATCAAATTAGTCTCAAATAAATATGTTGTGAACCAAGCATGTACACAAACGGAAATATAACTACATTTCAGGCAACCTTACAGAGATCAGACCATAGCATTGCTCCTTTAATCACTCGTCATTAGATGATTATCGTGCTTACGTGTACAAGCATTGGCAAGCAACATTTCTAAACAACCATTAGGTGAGACCCTTCTATACAGGATGGCAAACATACTCACCAAAGTACTAGCAGGTCATATCAACCATTCAATATGGTTCACACAATATTCCATCCACTTGCTTTGCATGTATATATAACAAATTATTGCAGAATTTTCCATACTACTTGAGGGGGGAAACAAGTAGAAGTGAAGATCAAAAATTACCTTGAATCACCGCAACTTAGCAAAAGATCGGCTCAGTGGCCAAGTACGACGAAGACTGCAAGCATAATCGAAACAAATTAGAGAAATTAGATGTTGGGTAATCAGATATAAAAAATAATCATACAGTAAATAAATGAGAAAGCTCCATCACCTCTTGCTTTTGCTTGTCTTTAAAGAGATTCCAAGCAAAAAAGCCGAAGATGGTCCATGAAAACTTTTCCAACCTCCATAAGATGGGGATTGTTGATAACCAGGACAATCACTAAAAGATAAGCCACAAGCCCCTGTCAATCTTATTGTTGTTATGTTCCGTATTCCTTTATCGAGCATGAGCAACAGCCCAGTTGATCCTGGTGGTTCATACAATGACATGACTAATGTTTCTACCTGCATATGTCGATTGTCAGATGGAAAATGATTGATCAGACTAGGGTTTTAGACCTGTCCCTCAGCTGTGATGGCTTGGAGATGCATATTTGTAATTGGTGGCTTGTGAAGGTGGTGACAAACTAAGCGATGCCTAGAGATACCCACAAGATATTATTTAGGTGTGGAATTGAGGCCTCAGTATTCTACCACTGGAGCTTGAGAGGGTACTATGTATTGTTCATTACATGAGCTTCTGCTAATCATGTGCATCGTTTAAAGAAGATAACAATGCCCGCAACAATGTTCAAATTTGTACAAGCTAAGAAATGACAACATGGATGCAACATGAGACCCATATCAAGTAACACGCTGCAAAGAGTCAGAGAGTAATTACTATGTTATCTCTCAAATTAAGGTCTATTTAATCTGATAAATCTGCAACATTACCATATCAAGTAACACACATAACCAGGTTGTGAATACCAAATACACTCACGAAATTTATAAACCTGCAAACAGCATAGAACGATACAAATAACACTAGGTAGTTGGTATCAAAAAAGACGTTAGACAAATGCAACATTATCACATCTAATGAGTCAGTAATAAAAGAGGTTGAGAATGATCTTGCAATGGTGACAGAATAAGAAAACATTGTCATCTGCATAGCATTTATAAATTTAGAGCAGAAGATTTGAAAGTATGTAATGCCCTTATCCTACCATCCACAATTGGCATACACTATTTATATTCAGTGATACCATAGACATTTAGTATCAATGAACCTGGAGCTATTGAAGTTGTCAAATAACTTATTCTAAATATTTTGTCAACAAGTTCTATTGCTATTACAACCCTTCTTCAATCCTATACATTCCATACTTTCAAGTTTCAGCTTCTTACATTTTGTTTACCTAATGATCATGCAGTTGAAAAATGCCACACAAAGCTTCCACAACGAAGAAATTTCTTTATTCAACCTTCATGATAGGATTACCATGATCTAGTCTGGAAATTAGAAAAGCATTCTATGATGGACGAAAATGAAATATACAGAGGGAAAGCATTTTTTTACCTTGTAATACATCCATTCCTGCTGACCTTGTGCAGTGTAGTGGCAGAGAGGATTGTCACTGCAAAAGGCTAATCGCCTTGTTGAAACGTAGAGAGTCCCAATCACAGGCCCAGACGAAGTCGAAATGTAACAAGCAAACGCCTTCCGAAGCTGTTCTGCTGGAAGGGTACCAAAGGTCTGCTGAAAAATGTTGTCACTTCCTCCCTCTGCAAGAACCTTTGTTCCATGCGCGAGCCTGGCCATGGCAGCATCACATATGCTAGGACTAGTTTTAACTATCAAGTAAAAGGGTAGCTGTATATCAGACTCGATAAAAAAAATTTCACCCCACATCGTTTAGCTGTCCAGTTTCAGCTGTTCAATTGATGTTTTACTTTGGATTCATATCCTAGCAATGAATTATTGATTTGCATTTGCTCAATCTACCACTGTAACTCTCGTATAATGATTTCAGCCGTTGGATGCAAGAGAGTGATAACTTCTGTCTACAGTATTTATCATCGCAGTTGCCGAAGGGAGCTTTTGATTGTATCATGAAACCAACTGTTAGCCGACAATGCATGCATTTTCTCATGGGTATGCAAATGTACAACGCATGACAACGACGAATTTGTATTGCAAAGAGATATGATTTAATGATCCAACATTAAGCCATGAATTACCCGTAAACAACTGAATAACTTGGATTTTATCGTAGTTCTTCTGAATTAGACCAGATAATGTTGCGGGTAGTTCAGTAGTAATGATGCAATGACACAAGAAATCGTATGGCTTGCCAAATTCAGTATAATATCAAAATTTTCTTACAAGATCACACCAAATCTTCAACGTCAAATTTCAAAATTTTAAGTGAAGAACCAATGAAGCATCAACCTCAGCAATCCAATTAAAAAAATTTTGCAAAAAAAATTCAGTTAAATCAAGAGGAGAAAAAAATTCAGCAATCTTCAACCTAACTGTCATCGACCTTTCTTAATTAAAAATATAAGGGGGAAAAAGCAAGAAATTTGAAGGTGAGAGAGTAGTACGACGACGGTGAGACCGCGGAATACGTCGAGAGAGGCGATACGTTTCGACCTCGGCTGCTTCTGCTTCTCATCGAGGTTGGCGTCCCTGGCGTCGGAGGTCTCGGCGATCTGACTGTAGGGGTGAGGCGGGGGGTCCTCGATGGAGTAGGATCGATGGATGAGATCTTGCTAATGGTTTGCCATTGTCTGATGGAGTTGGTATTCTCCGATGTTTCGTCGCCAAACTCCGACTAGACTCGAATCTTGGGTGCATGGTTGATCGAAGTGGTGAACTCCGATCTGGAGAAGAAAATTCATCCATACATACCAAGCTACATCGTTTACCCCAGCTCCAAGGCTTCGGTGGTGTCGACCCCAGATCCAAGGATCGACCCCAGTTCCATGCTGGAGCGTCGACCCTAGCTCCAGGGCTTCGGCAGCATCGACCCCAGTTCCATAGCATCGACTCAAAATCCAGGGCTTCAGTGGCGTCTTTGATTTTTAGGGATATTTTCGCCGCCAAATGGGAAAGGGTTGGGAAAGTTAGGGCTAGGGAAATTTCGGGATTTTTTTGTTTAAGCGTCTTAGGTAACGTTTAGTACCATAGCGCTAACAAAAAGCGCTATGTATGATATTACTTGGATAGTGCTTTAACAAAAAGCGCTATCTAAGTGATTTTTATCTTAATTTTAATTTATTTTAATTTTCTAAAAGTGCAGAAGAGATATACAAGAGCTCACTTAGATAGCGCTTTTTAAAAGCGCTATCTAAGTGGTGTTACCCAAGCCCAAATCTGTAGTAGTGAATATAAGTTCCAGGAGCGTATAAATTGTGTATGATCACAATTATACACATGTTAAGATTGATTCTTAATTAAACTGCATTTGATTCTTAAAGAGTTATTATTAAATGTAGTTAAAGGAAAAGTACAGTGGAGGACATTTGACTGAGTAAGTCAACATCAAGATTCTTATAAACGGGTCTTAATATGACTCATTCATCAAACCCAACCTGACACGTATATTCCATAAGCACTTCTAAATTGGTTATACTTAAAATATATTCCAAATATGATTTAAATATATAGTAGAAGTATTTAACCAGATAGTTCTTAAAGTCAGTGGGAGCTAGCTTATATACATAGCTCCGGTTTCTCGTACTAAGTAAAAAGGTTTCCAACTTATTTGAATCATCTATATAAGACATTGAATCAAAATAGTTTTGATTTTATCGAATATATAGAGACTTAAGGTGTCACTTATGTACTTGGCATATTGACACAAAATAATTGGAATGAGCTAAGACTGACTTATAGAAATGTTAGATCCTACATCAAGATTGTATGAGCTAATTGTTAGCTATACAAAGAAAAGAAAATTGATCCAAATCATTTTTCAAGGATCAACCTTGTGTGATCAAGAGATGTATAAATAAAAAATCCATTAAAATGCATTATAGATATTCGTTAGTAAATCCACTCTTAGGTTTGACATATGATGGTCCACTGTGACTGATATGCTGTAACGGTATGAGATACTGAGATAAATACCCTAAGTGCAAGTGGGAGATGTAGGAGGATATATGCCCATAAGGCAATTTATCCTTAGTATACGTCTTGTTAAGATATTATATGGTTAAACTTTCCTAAGTATGAATTTGTTGAATCATATACTTAGATAATTTCCTTAGACTTATAGTTAAGTCCTTACATATTCAGATGTAGATCTCAATTATGAGTAGTAAGTGGCCGAACAAAAACTTAAGTCTTAAACGGTTCGTGGTCATAGATGTGTCGAGAACTAGATATCGGCACATTGACAGACCAATGTGTCTTTGTCTTACCTTAGGGTAATGATGATCTCATAGTCATTCGACTTGGGGAAGTCGGAGACAAGACACAGGTGCTTATTGGAGAATGAGTTCACTGAACGACCAAATTTGAGTTATTAAATGGTAAACTTTAACTAAACTGTCTATAATAACTCTGGATGATGATAGGTAAGCTGGTCCTTAAGACCTGAAGTCATTTTACAAACCTGTGAGTGAACAGTGTCGCTTAGACCTACGATCCAGCTTCGAGGCTAGGCCTGCTGAAAGATCTTAGGTTGGGTTACACCTAAAGCTCTTGAGGCAAGTAGATGACTAAGATGGGATTTGTCTCTTCCGTTAAAGAAAAGTTAGTGTCACAGGCTCAATACGGTCTTTGTGTTAATTCTCGGCTGGGGTACGTCGTAAGATGTACAACGTGAATACAACAAAGACCACCATATACTAACCAATGTTGTCTAATGGGGTTGACAGTAACCGTACCCTAAGCCAACAGAGACACAGTCTTAACGAAGGGACTACAGCTAATGGTATTCATCCTGACATAGTCAAAGTGAGCCCAACGATACTTTTATTAATGGGTCGATCACGTTATGATGATTCTGAAACAGGGACGACAACTGCTACTCGTTATGACCATCGTCTAGGGGTTTTCGAGCCCCAAACTGTAGTAAGGTCAGGCTGTAGGGTCTCACACCGAGTAGCATTCGTGTCTTAGTAATAAGAATATTGTTAAGAGGAATTCATATGATGAAATAGTTAAGTTCACAAGCTAGTTGTGAGACTGAGTCATAGATGAGGACAATGTTGCATTCGATGCAAACAAGATTAAACGTGTTGTAAATTGGTTACGACAATATTTGTAGGAACAAAAGAATTAGAAAGGGTTACCTGGTTTACGGGATCGTCCTTGTCTAAAGCTGGTTCTAACCGCGTCCAAAACAGAGCTCAAACGAGCTCGGAAACACAAAAATAGTCAAAGGCAAGAGTGGGTTAGACCCACTTGGACAAGCGGGTCCACCCACAAGGAAAATGGGCACGGCACGCTGAACTAATGGGCACCACCCGCTGAGTCCAACAGTCGCGGCCCGCTGAACCGACAGGCCATGCGGGCGCGTCCGCTGTTCAGCAGGCCCCCCGCCCGCCTTGGGCGTGCCCTACTTTGGCATGCCCATAGCCTTAGGTGGGCGTGCCTGCTAAGCCTAGCGGGCGCGCCTGCTAAGCGGGTGCGCCTGCTAAGCCTAGCAGGCGCGCCTGCAACTTAAGTTAATTAGGGTTTTTTGAGACCCTTTTGACGACTACGAAAATTGACTTTTTGCCCATCTTTGGGAAATTGTTTGAGGGGTCAAACGAAGTTGGAATTCGTCATCATTCGTTCTTACGCGTTCACCATTCGAAGCCCTTCGAAATGATAACTTGTATCATTTCTGAAACTCGATGGTGAGGAAGAATTAATTGGTTGAAGTTGGCCTTTGTGAAAGGCTTACTAACTTCAATTAACTAAATTAACTCTCTTTTTAATTTTGTTTTGTCCCACACAGCTCGTAACGAAAAGAGAGGTGCCGAATCCCTATATAAATAGGGGTGCACTCTCTTTGTTGAAAAACACACCAAGTCTTCGATCGAGTAGCTCCGAATTTTGAGCAAGCTCGATCTACGACTTAAACTATTCTTCCTCTCTTCTTCATATTCTCCCGACAAGTCCTAGTAAGACTACGAAGGGGTTTTTGGATTTGGATCCAGACGTCTAAGACATGGGTCTGCTCAAGTGAAACCTTCTACCGCAAGTGATCGGCTCAGAGGCGGGTGACGGCTCGGGTGGATCAGTTCGAAGGTGCAAAGCGGCTCGGGTGGATCGAGTCAAGGCGGTTCGGCTACGAGGAGCGTAAGAAGCCGGTGTGGTACATCTTGCCCGCCCAGGGTTTAGATTCTGGTTATGTTCTTTAAAGCTTTTTAGTGTAATTTAATTCGTCGCAGTAGGATAAATCCCTCTTGGGGTGGTCAGATCTGGTTGGCATAGATCGGGCTAGGTTCTGGCTCTCTCAGGGCCTAGCTAAAATGTTTAGCTAGCATGTTTTATTTTGCGCTGCGCTTTATGCCTCTGTGTTCCGACCAACTTAGGACGTGCACAGATCTGAGATCTAAGGGTCCAACAAAACCCTTCAGTATCATGTATTTTGCTTCATTCTACACATATTATTCAAGTATTCTCTTTGTTGGTGTACTTGGATCGAATCTGATATTTGCGGACTTATTCATGGCGTGATCCTTGCGAACATTGCCGTGACCCTTACGGGCACATGAATTTAAATTCTTTATGAAGCTAGTAATTTACGTGATTATTTACGGCATCATGAATGTCCTTTTATCGTTAAATTTTTCGACGTTCTCATACCTTTGCGGGGTGAAATGTTGTGTTATAGAAAAAACGTTGATTACCATTGGTTACACATACTCTAACGAAATCACAACCGATACATGCTCCTCTAATTGGTTTCCTATATCGACTCTCCGTACACGTTTTAGTATTACTTTCACGTTTATTTAAAACCATCATCACGATTATCTCACCTTTGAAAGGTGGTAGTTTTTCATCTAATCTTTTGAAACTGATTCTTTTGGTTTACAGGTCGACTGTCCCGTGGGTTCGACACCTGACTCTCCAGGTTTACAACTTGATCGATCTCCTATCCATGGGAGTAGCGCTCGCACATTTCAAGACGAGTCACCTACACTGTTAGGTTAAATAACTAACAGAAGAGCGATCACATGGTCCTCATACTTATTATGCACATTGCATAACGAAAAAATCAATTACATCATGACATACTAAACATGTTATCTCATAACAATTAAATCGTGGGTCAATATTAAATTGCAACTTAAGATAATTCTAAATATTTTAAATTTATTTTTAGCAAACTATTTTTATCGCATAAATTTTTTCATGAATTTATATACATCAAAAAAATTATTATCTAATTATAAAAATATGTAAATAAAATTATCTGTAACGGCCGGTATTTTTCTACGCGTGTTAATTATTGTGTGTGCCCGTACTTTTGTTTTGATCGTTCGGATATTTTTGTGCGCGAGTTCTTTGTGCGTCGACGCGAGCGCGTCTCGGATGACTTCTTAATTTTTCATGGCGTGATTTATTAACTTTAACCTTAATTGAATTACCCTAATTACATTGCCCTAATTAATTACACTTAATCAAGTTGCTAATTAACCTAACCTATTAATTCCACCGTTTGAGGTGGTTCAGATCCAACACTGGATTGAAGACCACCCCCACCTCCAGCTCTCTCCCATCAGCTGTCCCCCAACTTCACTGTTGTATTTCAACAGCAGCAACAACGTCTCCACCTGCAAGGAAAATCTCAACCAGCAAACAATTTCCCCAAACAAATCTGTTCATCATTCCAAACCCAAATCCAAATCAGCCTTCCAAAACCAAAATCAAACCAGAAACCCAAACAGAAATTGGGAAACAGAAAATAAACATTTCAGATCCAAAAGAAAAAAAGAATCAAAACCCTTGGCCGCACCCTTTCCTCTTCCTTCCTAGATCTGAAATTAAAACAACCACAAATCTGAAGATAAACTTTAGATTCAACTTCATCTTCCCCTTTCCCTCATTTTGTCCGGTCCCCCTCACCCTCGCTTGCGCGCGCCACCGCCCAGCAAGGAACGCCGACACCGCCGCCGCACCCCTGCGCGACGCCGCCCGCCGCACCGCCTGGGAACCCGTCCGCCGCCGGCCGTACTGTAACGACCAGTTTTAGCAACATGTTTTATTCGTATTTTTTTTCCTCGTGTATTATTCTTCTTCGTATCCGTTGTTCGACATTTCTGTCTCCGTACCCGTACCCGTACCCGCACACATTTCTTTTTCATACTTATTTTATTGTTGTGTTTATTATAATCCTTTTGGTAATTATTTTAAATACCTCTTCCTAAAAATTTGTTTTAAATTCCTAATGCAAATTTCAAATTCGAACCTCTAATCTTTTTAAACTTTTAAAATTCAAATGATGCCTTCCATTCTTAGACCCCTTTAAAACAAATTGATTAGCCATTATTCTCTTAATCAAACCTATTTAATACTATTAATAAGAATTTCAAACCCACTTCCTTTTATAACCTAGTTTTTCTACACCCAAGCCGCATCCAACTCACATTCACGAACACACACAGCATGAGAGGCTAAATCAAATTAAAAAAAACAAAATAAAACTTTAAAGCCTTCACGTGCTGCCACTACAACCCCGCACAACCTATATTTTTAAACCCTAAAGCTACATATATTTCTAAGGTTCTTGTCCCTAGGTCACGAGCTGAGCCCTAGGGAGCTTTTCTTTTATAAGAAATATTAAGCACCTAGCCCAAGTACCCCATTTCTTCATATAGCTGCAGTGCCCTACATTTCCCTAGCCTAGGCCAACATTTAGCACACAACCTCTCCACCTACTGTCATTTTTAAACCAAACCTAGTTTTTTTGTTTCACCCTACATCACACAGCAAACGCAGCCGCCCGACTTCATCTTCTCCGTGCGTCATCCTCACTCGCCCATCTCCACGCCAACGCTGATCATCCCTACCCTTCCTCCTCCATTCACGCGTGGCCCAGCTCCATCCTCGTTAGCAGCGCACGGTCTCCCCTCCCCTCGCCAACGTCAAGCCCGCGGCCCCTCTCTCTCCCCTTATTCGCACACGAGCCAGGCGGTCTTCTCCACGCCATCACACGCCACGTAGAACCCTCATCCATGCAACCACAGGCCACGGCCATCTCCTCCCACCGCCTGCTCATCCTCCCCTTGTCGTGCCTCCACCATGCAACAGCCGCAGCCGCTCGCAAACGCCGCAGACCCTTCCTCTTCGCAGCACAACCCACGCCCAGCTCAACCGAAAGCTTGTGCGGCTTTCCCCCTCGCCCTGAGGCACCCCACGGCCTCCTCTTCCTCTCTTCATTCACCTACAGCGCCGTCGGAGCCCGAGCTGCCTGCACAAGCCGCGAAACACTCCCGCAGGCCGTGTGTCACCTTCCCTACACGCGGATCCGACGACCTCAGGCCGCGTACACGTCACTAGCTTCAGATCCGACATAGACAGCCCCGTGGATTCGCTGTAACCCTCGCTACTACCTGCAGAGTCCCCAGACGCCGCTACTCGTCGTCTTCCTCGCTGCCGCAATGAATTCCAGCCCGTAGACGTCGCACGTATCGCCATCGCTGCGTCTTGATCCCTCTCTGGACTACCAGTTAGTGGTTCTACCCTTTAACAACTCTTAACCCACACCGTAAAGTAGAGAACTTAATAAAACCGGGTGATTAGACGTCGTAGGAGCTTGTTGTAAATCTGTTCTGATTGAAAAATGCCTATTCTGATTTTACGTTTTGTCAAACTAGCGAACCGTCTACTCCGTAGCATAGTACTCGTCGAGAAGTTTCCAACGACACCAAGAACGTCAAAAACAGGCAAGTATATGATTTGATATGATTTTTCGAAGTTTCGGCACTTTTACGCCGCCTTCATGTATTGCTGGATAACTTAAAAATTAGACGTGAAATGACGTAAGAAAGTGACACCATGAAGATCAGGACAAAATTTGGGATCCAACGGTATATCATATGATATACCTTAATTTTAATCAATTATGAGAAAAAAATAGTTTCTGTAGCAAACCCAATGAAAACTCGTGCTCGTCATTATTTTGAAATCGCTATTAAAATAGTTCAACCCTCTTTTACTGTGTAGAACTGTCACAAATGTGTAATAATAATGATAACAGTAAAATTCTGTGAGTCCTGACATGCCTAACAAATGTGGACATCGTGAAAATCGTGCGCCTCGAAGGCGGTATCGTGATATCGTGATGTCGTGTGAGTGACTAGGCCGGCTCGTGTTCCGGCAAATTTTTGGGTGGGGTTAGGGTTGAGCGGCCACTGGGCATATGAAGGGTACTCTCCTCAAGAGCACCACCCGTACGCGGTGGGTTAGTGTCAATCACGGTAAGCCCCCGTGAGAGGAACGACCTTCTCATCACGACCTAAAGGCGAGAACCCTAGATTAGATGTGAACTCTTGACATGGAAATTGCAACTCTAACTTGGTCATCTTGGAAATCGACATGCTAATGAACTGAGAGAAATCTTTACTTTAATCTTGTAACCGTTTAGAACTACATGTTAGGGATGTTCATTTCTGTTTCTATAAATTGTTAAATGTTAAATTACTGCAAGTCGTTTCTTTAAAATATTTAAAATGCTTTCTTAAAATCATATCTGTCATATATCTTGTTTCGGGATGCTAACTCTTTCTTGCAGACCCCTTGCTGACATACATTCATGTTTTTGGATGTATGTCAGATTCTGAGCTTGAGTACCCGGAGGGCCCATACGTGACGTCTGATTTGGAGAGCCAGGAGTTCGCCCCTGACGCCAAGCCTCTCCCTGTGGAGGACTAGTGGGCCCACCCGCTGCTGCGTTCTCTTAGTTATTTTCTGTTGTAGTCGTTATTGCTTAGCGTATGTTTATTTCCTTGTTGCTACTTTAGCCCAGCTGTGGCTTATTGTTTAATTTCGCGTACGAACACTATGTATCTCTGGATGTGGCTTTTATCTTTTGAAATATTTCTGATTATTCTGATACGCAAATGCAAGGACCTCTCCTGTGTTTTTATCACAGACGCTTATTGAACTCGAGCTTCACCGCTCTAGTTCAAGCGGACCGCGTAAAGTTCTCGCTTCCGGTGTCTTTTGGGAAGCGGGGCGTTACATGTTTTAGTGGCGGCCCATGCAGGTCCTACAACTGCGAAATTCAGAACAATGAGAACACTTTTCATTAGCCAAAACATTCAGAATTAGTTCGTACGCAAAATTACTCGAATACCTTGTCTCAGCACGATAGGAAACCAATACCAGGATGATAGGAATAGATAGACGCTTGTGCTCGTTAGTTAGATACCCTTGCCACGACTTAGTATCATCATCTTAGGAGTCACCCTATCGATTGATTATCCAGCTCTGACCTTATTAGACTTTTTGAGTTCGTTAGTCGTTCGCTTAGATTTATCGAATCTAGGGCCTAACCGAACGTAGCGACCGGCACCGTGCAAGTCGAACCCGAGACGCCTACAAGGAGTAGACTTCGAAGCGTAGGATATTTCGGATCTATAGATAAGGTCTCGATCTCGATTCTCAACGAACCATTACCTCAGCTTTCCTATCGCAGTCTAGTACGTTGATGAACCTTAGTGCTAAACCTTAGTCGACCCAATGATTATTTTCCCCCTGATTTTATTATTTTTATAATCGTTGCACTTCCATGTTAATGATCGTAGAAAGCCATCGTAGTGTATTCACGGAGTTACTTCTTAGCCGTACTTACGTTTCAATCGTCGAACATATTCCTTGTCCTCGATTCACATCCGCCATCTTTAACCTTGAACCTACCCATTGCAGATCCAAGGTCTTTTTAAAAAAAGTGTTTTCGATATTCCTTTTATTGAATTCTTCGCTAAGTTTTAAAATCCTTTTCGAAAACTTTTACATAAGATTATCTACACTTCAGTCGACTTAAACCTACCTTGATTATGAAACCCTTCTGACGCGATCCTTAGTTACTATCTTATGGCGATTTTCTGACATAAATATTTTGCACTTCTATTTCACATAACCTCGTATAGCCACTCTATTTTCCTCATGTAAAGAACTTTTTAAACTTTATTTCTATTTCGCTAGCTCAAAATATATCCCCTTTTCTTACTAACATATTTCAAAAACAGTCATTCCTATATACTTTTAAAAATACCCTCCTAAGTTAAATAGAACTTCAAAATCTTGTGTGTCAGTTTCAAAATCATTGTCTTCGCATTTAAAAAAAATTTACATTTTACAAACCCATTTCCATTTACCAACAAGCACTACGACACTATGCCCATATTACTCTTCACCTATTATTTGACTGATCATATTTTACGTCTTAACTCCTACCGTATGCTCACTATTTTACGTAAGATATGACGATATTGTTATTTTTACACACATCTTTATTTTCTTACTTTTGTTCATAAATATTTTATCTCACCCAACCAGCTAACCTCTTATCCATCTCACATTTGGAGCCGTCCATCACAATATTAACACGTTGCCTCATTCAACTCTGAATCCTACCCTATTACTTAGTTATCACATTAGTGCTTATCTTTGCTTATATCCGATGTAGTTTAAGTATAGTGGGACCATTAGCTTGATTGTGGTGTTGTGGTGCATGTATATAGATAGTGAGTGTGGACCCGTGCGTGCTAATATATATACACCACCCATGTATGAGTGTGCTTACCCGGAGAATATTAGTATATTGGGATTATCTATTGTGTTATATGTGCGTGTACGGTTATATGTGACATATATGTATGTAATCGAGTATAGAGTAGTAAGTGTTATATTTATACTTAGTGGAGTGTTTAGCTATATCACTAAGGAATATCGGAGCGTAATAGATTTAGTACTAGCTAGTTGCTAGGAGTATATATACCCTAGTCGTACTTGTTGATGGTTGTAAATGTATACTGGTACAGTGATATGCGCGTTAGGTGTAATAATAATAGGCGTACGTGTAGTTCTGTGTGCAGATTTATTATGTGATCTATATGTCCGGCATGTGCTCGTGTGTGTATATATGTATGTGGTTAGTTATAGGTATATATATATATGTACTGTATAAAATGGGTGTGTTTTATGTACAGTAAGATTATAATATTACCCCTATGGGATGATGTATGAGCATGTGTATACCAGGAAGTATGTATAGCCATATGTTTGTGACTACGTATATGGATGTATGTAATAGTATACTAGCCCTATGTAAATTACCATGGTTGTGAATACCGGTGTGTGTGTGTATATAACTGTCCTATATAGATACGAGATAGGTGTGTAGTAGTGTAAGTATGTATATGTAAGTGAAATAAACGTATGTATAAGTATTTGAAAGTGCGTGATATATGAGTAAGTGTATGCAAATGGATCTATAAGGTTTCATTAGGCTGTATGTATGACTGGGATAGAATGACTTTAGTGTCTAAGTCCGCTCACCCCTATGTCGGCTTATTTAAGGAAGTCTGAGGCTGAACTTGATCTTAAGGTGGGTAGATTACGATGACCCCAGTACTATGAGTGAGACTTATATAAATCTGAGTATGGTGTAAGGTATTACGTGCATGTATATACGTATAGTGATATATATTATTACGTGTATATAGTAATATGCGGTATGTAAAAGTGATCATATGATTGAAATGTTAATTGACAAAGAATGATTGTATTTTATTAGTGGTATGTTTATGTGACATGTGGTACCATATTAGTATAGATTGTGAGTGTATAAGATGTATGGTATTACCTTGTGTATTGGTAATGATGTGAGAGTGGAAGGTGATAGCACACTTACTGCTAGTAAATTGATGTGGTGGTGTAGTAAAGTGTTACTATTCACCCGAGTATAATAATGGTTGGATTATATTTGTAGGATGATATTAAACATGTCACGATTAATACGTAATTAGTAATGTGTGTATGTGTATAGTTACTACTATTAGCATGGACGTTGATTGGTATTCTCAGTATAATACTATTGGTGTTGATATTAGTATTAGAAATACTATTTGGATCTGGCATGATGGTTGTTTACGGTGTATGCGTTAGAAGAAGAGATGCGAGCACTACCCTTATGTTTCTGATACCTTAGCAGATGAGATTCCGAGGACGGAATCGTTTTAAGGTGGGTAGGATGTAACGACCAGTTTTAGCAACATGTTTTATTCGTATTTTTTTCCTTGTGTATTATTCTTCTTCGTATCTGTTGTTCGACGTTTCTGTCTCCGTACCCGTACCCGTACCCGCACACATTTCTTTTTCATACTTATTATTATTGTTGTGTTTATTATAATCCTTTTGGTAATTATTTTAAATACCTCTTCCTAAAAATTTGTTTTAAATTCCTAATGCAAATTTCAAATTCGAACCTCTAGTCTTTTTAAACTTTTAAAATTCAAATGATGCCTTCCATTCTTAGACCCCTTTAAAACATATTGATTAGCCATTATTCTCTTAATCAAACCTATTTAATACTATTAATAAGAATTTCAAACCCACTTCCTTTTATAACCTAGTTTTTCTACACCCAAGCCGCATCCAACTCACATTCACGCACACACACAGCATGAGAGGCTAAATCAAATTAAAAAAAACAAAACAAAACTTTAATGCCTTCACGTGCTGCCACTACAACCCCGCACAACCTATATTTTTAAACCCTAAAGCTACATATATTTCTAAGGTTCTTGTCCCTGGGTCACGAGCTGAGCCCTGGGGAGCTTTTCTTTTATAAGAAATATTAAGCACCTAACCCAAGTACCCCATTTCTTCATATAGCAGCAGTGCCCTACATGTCCCTAGCCTAGGCCAACATTTAGCACACAGCCTCTCCACCTACTATCCTTTTTAAACCAAACCTAGTATTTTTGTTTCACCCTACATCACACAGCAAACGCAGCCGCCCGACTTCATCTTCTCCGTGTGTCATCCTCACTCGCCCATCTCCACGCCAACGCCGATCATCCCTACCCTTCCTCCTCCATTCACGCGTGGCCCAGCTCCATCCTCGTTAGCAGCGCACGGTCTCCCCTCCCCTCGCCAACGTCAAGCCCGCGGCCCTTCTCTCTCTCCTTCTTCGCACGCGAGCCAGGCGGTCTTCTCCACGCCATCACACGCCACGTAGAACCCTCATCCACGCAACCACAGGCCACGGCCATCTCCTCCCACCGCCTGCTCATCCTCCCCTCGCCGTGCCTCCACCATGCAACAGCCGCAGCCGCTCGCAAACACCGCAGACCCTTCCTCTTCGTAGCACAGCCCACGCCCAGCTCAACCGAAAGCTTGTACTGCTTTCCCCCTCGCCTTGAGGCACCCCACGGCCTCCTCTTCCTCTCTCCATTCACCTACAGCGCCACCGGAGCCCGAGCTGCCTGCACAAGCCGCGAAACACTCCCGCAGGCCGTGTGTCACCTTCCCTACGTGCGGATCCGACGACCTCAGGCCGCGTACACGTCACTAGCTTCAGATCCGACATCGACAGCCCCGTGGATTCACTGTAACCCTCGCTACTACCTGCAGAGTCCCCAGACGCCGCTACTCGTCGTCTTCCTCGCTGCCGCAACGAATTCCAGCCCGTAGACGTCGCACGTATCGCCATCGCTGTGTCCTGATCCCTCTCTGGACTACCGGTTAGTGGTTCTACCCTTTAACAACTCTTAACCCACACCGTAAAGTAGAGAACTTAATAAAACCGGGTGATTAGACGTCGTAGGAGCTTGTTGTAAATCTGTTCTGATTGAAAAACGCCTATTCTTATTTTACATTTTGTCAAACCAGCGAACCGTCTGCTCCGTAGCATAGTACTCGTCGAGACATTTCCAACGACACCAAGAACGTCAAAACCAGGCAAGTATATGATTTGATATGATTTTTCGAAGTTTCGGCACTTTTACGCCGCCTTCATGTATTGCTGGATAACTTAAAAATTAGACGTGAAATGACGTAAGAAAGTGACACCATGACGATCAGGACAAAATTTGGGATCCAACGGTATATCATATGATATACCTTAATTTTAATCAATTATGAGAAAAAAATAGTTTCTGTAGCAAACCCAATGAAAACTCGTGCTCATCATTATTTTGAAATCGCTATTAAAATTGTTCAACCCTCTTTTACTGTGTAGAACTGTCACAAATGTGTGATAATAATGATAACAGTAAAATTCAATGAGTCCTGACATGCCTAACAAATGTGGACATCGTGAAAATCGTGTGCCTCGAAGGCGGTATCGTGATGTCGTGTGAGTCGACTAGGTCGGCTCGTGTTCCGGTAAACTTTTGGGTGGGGTTAGGGTTGAGCGGCCACTGGGCGTATGAAGGGTACTCTCCTCAAGAGCACCACCCGCACGCGGTGGGTTAGCGTCAATCATGGTAAGCCCCCGTGAGAGGAACGACCTTCTCATCACGACCTAAAGGCGAGAACCCTAGATTAGATGTGAACTCTTGACATGGAAATTGCAACGCTAACTTGGTCATCTTGGAAATCGACATGCTAATGAACTGAGAGAAATCTTTAATTTAATCTAGTAACCGTCTAGAACTGCATGTTAGGGATGTTCATTTCTGTTTCTATAAATTGTTAAATGTTAAATTGCTGCAAGTCGTTTCTTTAAAATATTTAAAATGCTTTCTTAAAATCATATCTGTCATATATCTTGTTTCGGGATGCTAACTCTTTCTTGCAGACCCCTTGCTGACATACATTCATGTTTTTGGATGTATGTCAGATTCTGAGCTTGAGTACCCGGAGGGCCCATACGTGACGTCTGATTTGGAGAGCCAGGAGTTCGCCCCTGACGCCGAGCCTCTCCCTGTGGAGGACGAGTGGGCCCACCCGCTGCTGCATTCTCTTAGTTATTTTCTGTAGTAGTCATTGTTAGCGTACGTTTATTTCCTTGTTGCTACTTTAACCCAGCTGTGGCTTATTGTTTAATTTCGCGTACGAACACTATGTATCTCTGGATGTGGCTTTTATCTTTTGAAATATTTCTGATTGTTCTGATACGCAAATGCAAGGACCTCTCCTGTGTTTTTATCACAGACGCTTATTGAACTCGAGATTCACCGCTCTAGTACAAGCGGACCGCGTAACGTTCTCGCTTCCGGTGTCTTTTGGGAAGCGGGGCGTTACACCTACCCTCATTCCATTACGCCGTAAGCTCCCCTCCCTTACGTCGTTGGGTTTTGCTGCAAATGAAATCGAAACAAAAAAAACAAAAGAATGAAACTATGAACCGAAAGAAAGAGAGAAAGACAGAGGAAGAGGGAGACTTATTGACAGGGAGAGTGCCATGTGGGGTTAGGGTTATAAAGGGATAGAAATAAAGAAAGATAAAGAAATGAGAGAGAGAGAGAGAGTAACCTGTTAATTTTTATCCCAAGTCAAAATTAGTTGGTGTAGTAGGTGTGCCATTTAATACTATGTTTAACCATGTAATTTGCTTAAGTCAAAGTATTGTTAGATTTGTTATTAGCTTGTTAGTATTAATTTGATTTCGGCATGTTATTAAATGTATACAATGTTAGTGTAATAAAACTAGAGTAATATAGAGTGTACCATGTTAGTATAACACCATATGAACACCACCCTAGCCAGTGAACCCGATAAAACTAGACGAACCTAATTTATGGATTAACTTACGTTTGTGCTTAACTCACATTAGATTTAATTCGTTAATATGTGTAACCAAAACAGAGAACCGGTATCACAATTACGTAGTATCCATCAAAACAAACCCAACAACACCAAAATCACTAAAATCTGGCTAGTGTACAATTTATAGTGAATATTTGAAGTTAGGTGATCAATTAGCCATTTTCACGTAAAATTGTATAACTAAAAATCTATACGTGAAATGACGCGTGAAACTACTTCCACGACATTCTTGACTAAAAATGTAATCCAACGACATATAATTCGATATACCTTATTTTAGAACAATAACAAGAATAATTAACTTTCTGATCAAATTCGTTAATTCTCATTTTTGGCACTTTTACTAATTGTAATAAATGTTATTATTTAATGACGCAGATACGTCGTGTACTTTCCTACCGTTACTTGGACCGCCCAAACTGTCCCAGTCAAGCAAGCGTGCAGTTATTTTATGTTTTTGTGATATCTGATGTATTACACTTAATTGCTGACACAAACACACTTTTTAGAAATGCTAGACTTAAACTCGTGTGCGTGTGTGTGGACCCCTTAATAATCAAAATGAACGCACTTTGTGAATGGCAACATTTCTGGACATATGTGGTTATTTTTAGAACCGTTGAAACTCATAGAATGTTACATGCCGTTGGCTCTCGTTGTTACATGCCGTTGGCTCTCGCTGTTACATGCCGTTGGCTCTCGTTGTTACATGCCGTTGGCTACCAGTTGCCGTTGGCTACTAGATGGCTATTCTCGTCGGTCCCGTGTGACTAGTCTGGCTCGTTTTGCAGTAGGGTCACAGGTGACTAGTCTGGCTCGTGTTCCAGTATATGACGGTTTAGCATCCTGGCTCGTGGTCCAGGAAGTACACGTGGGTGGGGTTAAGTCCCCGGGCACTAGCCAGTAGTAAACGGGTCGCCTTCGGGGGCAGTTGAAGGTGTATTCACTTACTATTCGTCTAACGGCGGGAGCCTTAGTCACGGACTTGCACACACAGTTCAATAATTGAAAAGGAAAGTTAAATACAGACTGATGTTACATTATTTAACTGCCATGTTAATGTTTATAACAGAACTGCCATGCTAGTGTAACTTTTCATATTTGCTTTAACTATCATGCTAGTGTAACTTTTCAGAATTGTTTTAACTGCTACAGTTCATAGAAATGCATGCTAGTGTAAATTCCTTTAACTGCTGTAAAACTGCCATATATAACTTGTTATATATCTTGCCAAGGGTTCTAACTTTTGCTTGCAGACCCTTGCTGACATACATTCATGTTGTTTGAATGTATGTCAGGTTACGAGACATGTTACCCAGAGGACGAGCTGCTGGATCAAAGTGATCCAATTGACCAGGATTCTGCTGATCCTGAAGTTCACCCTACCGTGGACTAGTGCTGATTATCACCGCCGCAGTTATTTATTTTCACCGCTATTATTTGTAGGGTGTGTACCCACTTTATATGTATCGCTATCATTGTAGGCCATGCTTGGGGCCCTTTTATTATTGTGTACTTTATCTGGATGTTGGCTTTAATATTTCTGTTGTTCTGAGTTGCATGCAAGTTCCTGCGAAAGGTGTTTTCACAGACGCTTAATGGGTTCGAGCTTCACCGCTCCAACCCAAGCGGGCCCGCTCGCGTCCTCGCCCCAAGTATAATGGGAAGCGGGTCGTGACAGGTTTTTGCGGTGGCCCATGCAGGTCATACATTTAGGAAAACTTCATGACAATGGAAATACTATCAATGGCCAAAAACGTCTAGATTTACCCCGTACACAATTTAACCAAGTTTCTTGTCTCAGCATGGCAGGAGGACACCACACCAAGAATGGAAATGGGAATGATAATGCAGCTAACGGAAGTGTTGATTGCCTCCCTAAAAACAATGTGAGCTTTACTGCCAAGCGCAGGAGATCGTGCAAGTAGTAACTGGAGAGTCCAGAGTCGAATCCTCGGGACAAGTCGACCTGAGATAACACAAATTCAACTAATCAAATATAATATATGGTTAAGAAAACGACCACCTTTGTGAAGGTGAAAAATAGTGTAAGGATTTGTAGCAAAGAAAATGGTTCCTAAAAGTATTACGGTATCACGAAAGTTTGGAATTCGATGAGACAAGTATGCTACGGTTGTGAGTTCATTAGGAGTTTATAGTCGCTGAAATTTCACGTCTTTCAATGTCACACGACGCTTCACCCGGTCAAGGCGTGAAGGCGTCGGAAGATAAATCAATGAAAACTAGTCAAAATAGCCTTAAACGTATTACTAGCAATGTTGATTTCATTAAACAATAATCACAGCGATAAGTTCAGATTAGAGAACACAAATTGGCTAGCCTTATCAGGGCCTAGCCATAGGGCACATCAACAATATCGATAGTAAGCAAATACCCATCAAATACGTTGTAGAAATCAACAAAACTAGCAATTTGGACATGATAATAGGGCTAAAGACATGAGATTTAGCAACTACATACTCCTAACTACATCACAACCATAGCACAAAGAGATTAGCCACGCATGGTGCAATAAAAATCAGATTTGATAGCAAAATACATCGTTTAGATAGCAAAATACAAAGAAATACACCAAATACGGGGTATAAGTTCAAGAAATTATCACCAAATCTCCTCCTTAGAACCCAAAACTCTCTGAGAATAGGAAGAATAGTCTCTGGAAATTTTCAGAATTTTCTCCTGGAGAAATACGCACAGTAGCCGCTCCAAAAGTCCCAAAATACGCCAGAATACCCCAAAAATCCTAGAAATACGCTTATATATTAACATTGCGGGTTTGGGGGGTTAACGGGTCTAAACCCGCTTCTTTTTCGCGCCCGCACCCAATAATACGGCCGGCGCATTTCTCAGCCGCTCATCAAAGCGGGATCGCCCCAGGAAGCGACACGTGCGCTTCAAGATTCGCGCTCCGCCCGTTCGCTCGATCAATGCCCGCATCCACGTCGAATCCGCCTCGGGATGAATGTGGACCGTTCGATCGCGAGATCAAACGGACGTGATCTCGCCCGCTTCGACTTCGAAATCAAAACCCGCATCGATCCTCGCCGTTGGATCTTGCATCCACGGCCAAACTCGAAGCGTCCGCTGCTAAATGCGGGGACGGTGATACCCGTTGGATCAAAATCCAACGTTCAGAAATTACCCACGCCGCTTGCTCCTGATCCGTCAGATACTAGCGGGGTTCAATGCGATCCTGACGCGTGTCCATCGGAAGAATTTGAACGCTTCCGCTTTGTTTCATCAGCGCGGATCGCAGCCGTTCGATTGCAATCGAACGGCCGAGAATTCGCCCGCCTCGTTAATTTTTCTCCTCCGCTCGTGGCCGTCGGATTCGGAAGGGATCGCTCAGATGCTTCCACGTGGAGACGTCTGGTTGGCTGACGGCGTATTTTCGTATTTTAAATGTATTTCTCCATTTAAATTGTATTCTGCATTCAAAAATTCATAGAAATTAGCACAGATCTCAGAAAAATACAAATAAATAGTCGTTGGAATCGTGAGATCGAGACGATGCTAAGAAAAATATAAAACTGCAGAGATACTCAATAGAATTTGTGTTTTGTGCACAAATAATGTGATTTCTCTAATAAATAATGGTGTACAAAATACGCACATATTAGAGAGCAATTAAGTATTATATAGGCACATCATAGGACTAATTAGGGGGTTAAATACGCAATATTCACCCCGAATCACTGATATCAATGTAGTCCTCAGAGTTATCAGGGGAATGTCGGAGGTTCAGCAACAGCTGATTCAGCAAGGACAGCAACCTGCTCAGATTGCACCACCCCCCCCCCCTCGAGCTGAACCAGGAGTTACACAGTTCCATGAGTTGCAGCCCAAGAGCTTCTCTGGAAAAGAATGGCCTCTAGGAGCTGATGAATGGGTTCAAGCGACTGAAGATAAGCTGAGTGTTACACGCATCCCACAGGCTGGATGGGTTGATGTAGCAAAATTACAGCTGACCGACAATGCCAGGAGCTGGTGGCAACTAGAAGAGAGACGTCGGGTTAGACCGATCTCTCGGGGAATGTTTAGGGAAAGGTTCGATGCTAAATACATTCCCAAAGCAGCCAAGAGAGAGCTTCAGCAGCGTTTCTCTAATCCGGTCCAAGGGGATATGACCGTGGACGAGTATGAGGCTGAGTTTGCCATGCTTAGCCGTTTTGCACCTCACATGGTTGAAGACCCTGAAGACTGTGCGTTCCAGTTTCGCAAGGGCCTGAATCACAAGGTCCAAGCCTCGCTGACCTCGGCAAGACCGACGACACTTCAGGACGTTCTGGATTGTGCACGTAAGCATGAGATTGTGGCGAAACTCCCCGAGGGACCTTCAGCTGGAGGAGGCAAGCGTCCCATAGAGCCGCCTAGGATGATGCCTAGAGGAAACTTCCAACCTCCACAGACCACACCATTCAAGAGGCCATCTGCTCATGTCGATCGATCGCATCTGATTTGCTACTTCTGTGGCAGGACTGGACACCAGAAGAAAGATTGCAGGGGGATGCTGAACCAGTGTCTGATTTACAGATCACCTGCACATGCTGCGAGAGACTGCCTTCACGGTAAGGACCACCAAGCACCTACTGGAGTGCCTGCACCTGTTCAGCATGCAGTGCCTACACCGGTTCAGCGAGGAGCACTCGGACCTGCTCAGCGTGGACCACCTCTGATTCCTCAGAACCGGGCCTATCAGCAGGTCCATCAGCCGAGGCGCTAGGCATTCACGATGATAGCTGTGGAAGCTGAGACTGAGGATGACGTGATCACAGGTAACATTTATATCTAGCATTTATCATTTCTAAATTATTCATGCTTGTTAGTTAGGTTTCCTTACTGGGTTTATTATTTGTATCTTAGGTGTTATCTTAGTGGCCTCCCACCCGGCTCTGACTTTATTTGATTCTGGAGCTTCCCTATGTGTTATATCCCAGAAGTTTGTAGTTAAGCACTCGATCCCTACCTACCCACTTCCCAAGAGATGGAATATCACGACCGGAGGTGGCATAGTGAGTGTTACCTTGGGATGCAAATCCTGTCCCTTAGTGATTTACGGACATGAACTTTATGCAGACTTCATGGTCCTGGATACACCCAACTTTGATGCTATTCTCGGCATGGACTGGTTAGGGACTTTCTATGCTACTATCGACTGTCACAAGCAGAAAGTAGTGTTCGAAATTCCCAACCACCCGGTGTTTGAATTCATCAGTGGTAGTCGTTCGCTCGAGCCTATCAGATTCCGGGCTCAGCCGAATGAAGCGATCCTCGGATCTATACAAGTCGAACCGGAGAAGCCTGCAGTGGTTCGAGACTTCGAAGATGTATTTCCAGAAGACATTTCTGGATTGCCGCCTGACCGAGCTTTGGAGTTCAGTATTTATCTGATGCCAAATACTCAACCAATCTCGAAGGCACCTTACCGTATGGCTCCAGCAGAACTTGAAGAGCTACGAAAACAGTTGGATGATCTGTTGCAGAAAGGATTCATTCATCCCAGCGTGTCTCCCTGGGGTGCACCTGTACTGCTGGTCAAGAAGAAGGATGGATCGAGAAGAATGTGCGTGGATTATCGAGAACTGAACAATGTCACTGTGAAGAATAAGTACATGTTACCTCGCATAGATGATATCTTCGATCAACTCGGTGGATCACGAGTTTTCTCGAAGTTGGACCTCAGGAGTGGATACCATCAAGTGAAGGTTAAGAATGAGGATGTCTACAAGACAGTTTTTCGGACCAAATATGGACACTATGAGTTCGTTGTCATGCCATTCGGTGTGACCAACGCTCCTGCAGTATTCATAAATCTTATGAATCTCATATTCTACGACTTTCTGGATAAATTCGTAGTGATATTCATTGATGACATATTGGTCTATTCGAAGAGCGAGAAGGAGCATGCTGAGCATCTGCGGATGGTTTTGGAGACGCTTCGCCGTCATCAGTTGTATGCCAAGTACAATAAGTGCGAGTTATGGTTGGACCGGATTGCATTTCTTGGACATGTGGTATCAGGCGAAGGTATCTCAGTTGATCCAGAGAAGGTTACATCAGTCAGAAATTGGCCTACTCCTCGGTCAGCATCTGATATCCGGAGCTTCCTAGGATTGGCGGGCTACTACCGTCGATTCATTCAGGATTTCTCGAGGATAGCAGAGCCCATGACTCGACTGACGAGGAAGGACGTCAAGTATGTTTGGTCAGACACTTGCGAACATGCATTTGGGACTTTAAAGGAAAAATTGACATCTGCACCAGTTCTGGCTATTCCAGATAGAACTGGAGGATTCAAGATCTTTTGTGATGCCTCAGGCAAAGGTCTTGGATGTATTCTGCATCAGCACGGTCATGTAGTCGCTTATACTTCTCGACAGTTGAAGATTCACGAGAAGAATTACCCGACTCACGACTTGGAGTTAGCCGCTGGCATCTTCGCTTTGAAGATTTGGAGACATTTCTTACTGAGTGAGAAGGTGAAGATTTTCACTGATCACAAAAGTTTGAGATATATTTTTCCTCAGAAGGAGTTGAATATGAGGCATCGCATGTGGTTAGAGCTAATGGCTGATTACGACATCGACCTTCAGTATCATCCAGGGAAGGTTAATGTTGTACCTGATTCTTTGAGCAGACTTCCAGCGGTCATGACTCTTACAGTTCAGTGGAGGTTACAACATGATATGTGTGAGATGAGCACAGAGGTTGTACTACATGGAGTCACACCGTCGTTGATGAATATGCAGATTCAGTCGACGATTGTGGATTAGATCAAAGCTGCACAGTCTGGAGATGCTAAACTACAGAGGATCCGGGAGCAAGTTGAAGTTGGACTTCGGACGGACTTTATCATTCATGAGGATGGTTCCTTGAGATACGGCAGTAGGATCTGCGTACCTTCTAGTGATATCAGAGATGAGCTGATGAATGAAGCTCACAACTCTCCCTATTCCATTCATCCTGGCGATACCAAGATGTACAAGGATCTCCGTCTGAATTTTTGGTGGCACGGTATGAAGAGGAGCGTAGCTCGTAGCATCGCCAAATGTCTTGTGTGTCAGCAAGTGAAGGCTGAACACCATCGCATTGCCGGATTACTTCAACCCCTGTCAATTCCGGAGTGGAAGTGGCAGCACATCACCATGGACTTCGTGACTGGACTACCTCAGAGCACCAAGCAAAATGACGCGATTTGGGTTATCGTTGACCGATTAACCAAGTTTGTGCATTTCATACCTTTCCGAGTAGGGCAAGCTACAGAGATACTTGCGAAGAAGTATATGGAGGTAAATATCTTTCTGATACCTTTATAACTTCTTTCTAGCATACGTCATGATGCGATCGATAATCGTGCAGGAGATTATGCGATTACATGGAGTTCTCATGAGTATCGTCTCCGACCGGGACACGAGATTCACGTCCCAATTCTGGAAGAGTTTGCAGACCAATCTGGGTACCAGTCTGAGCTTCAGTACTGCGTATCACCCACAGACTGATGGACAGTCGGAGTGCACTATCCAGATATTGGAGGATATGTTGAGAGCTTGCATGTTTGATCTCAAGGGTTCGTGGGAGGATCATATGCATCTGGTAGAATTCTCCTACAACAATAGCTATCAGGCGAGCATTGGCATGGCGCCATTTGCTGCTCTACGGAAGGAAATGTCGATCCCCGCTAAGTTGGGATGATGTTGGTGATAGAGAGCTGTTGGGACCAGAGATGATAGTTGAGGCTGTGGATGTTGTGCGTACTATCAGAGACAAGTTTCTGATCGATCAGGACCGTTATAAGCATTGGGCGGATACTAAACGGCGTCCTCTGGAGTTTCAGCCAGGAGATCATGTGTTCCTGAAGATCTCACCAAATCGAGGAGTGATCCACTTTGGGAAGCGAGGCAAGCTTAGTCCGAGATATATTGGACCTTTCGATGTGCTAGAGCGAGTTGGAGAGGTAGCTTATCACTTAGCACTACCACCGTCCTTAGAGGGAGTGCATGACGTCTTTCATATGTCCCAACACCGTCGTTACATCAGCGACCCTTCTCATGCGTGGACTACTCAGAGATCACGGTTCGACCGGACCTGACTTATGAGCAGCAGCCGGTGCAGATCTTAGACCGACGTCAGAAGGCGCTCATGAACAAGGTTATCAATCTCGTGAGAGTGATGTAGCGTCGTGACTCGCTAGGAGAGTCCACCTGGGAGCGGGAAGATGAGATGCGAGAGCGTTATCCATATTTATTCCCTGCTCTTTAGTTCTTGAGAATTCCGAGAACGGAATTTTTTTAGGTGGGTAGATTGTAACGGCCGGTATTTTTCTACGCGTGTTAATTATTGTGTGTGCACGTACTTTTGTTTTGATCGTCCGGATATTTTTGTGTGCGAGTTCTTTGTGCGTCGACGCGAGCGCGTCTCGGATGACTTCTTAATTTTTCATGGCGTGATCTATTAACTTTAACCTTAATTGAATTACCCTAATTACATTGCCCTAATTAATTACACTTAATCAAGTTGCTAATTAACCTAACCTATTAATTCCACCGTTTGAGGTGGTTCAGATCCAACACTGGATTGAAGACCACCCCCACCTCCAGCTCTCTCCCATCAGCTGTCCCCCAACTTCACTGTTGTATTTCAACAGCAGCAACAACGTCTCCACCTGCAAGGAAAATCTCAACCAGCAAACAATTTCCCCAAACAAATCTGTTCATCATTCCAAACCCAAATCCAAATCAGCCTTCCAAAACCAAAATCAAACCAGAAACCCAAACAGAAATTGGGAAACAGAAAATAAACATTTCAGATCCAAAAGAAAAAAGAATCAAAACCCTTGGCCGCACCCTTTCCTCTTCCTTCCTAGATCTGAAATTAAAACAACCACAAATCTGAAGATAAACTTCAGATGCAACTTCATCTTCCTCTTTCCCTCATTTTGGCCGGCCGCCCACACCATCGCTTGCGCGCACCGCCGCCCAGCAAGGAACGCCGCCGCCGTCGTCCCCTGTGCGCCGCCGCCCGCCGGATCGCCGCCGCACCGCCTGGGAACCCGTCCGCTGCCGGCCCTACCCTCCTTCCATTACGCCGTAAGCTCCCCTCCCTTGCGTTGTTGGGTTTTGCTGCAAATGAAATCGAAACAAAAAAACAAAAGAATGAAACTGTGAACCGAAAGAAAGAGAGAAAGACAGAGGAAGAGGGAGACTTAGAGACAGGGAGAGTGCCATGTGGGATTAGGGTTATAAAGGGATAGAAATAAAGAAAGATAAAGAAATGAGAATGAGAGAGAGAGAGAGAGAGAGTTAGTAACCTGTTAATTTTTATCCCAAGTCAAAATTAGTTGGTGTAGTAGGTGTGCCATTTAATGCTATGATTAACCATGTAATTAGCTTACGTCAAATTTTTGTTAGTTTGTTATTAGCTTGTTAGTATTAATTTGATTTCGGCATGTTATTAAATGTATACAATGTTAGTGTAATAAAACTAGAGTAATATAGAGTGTACCATGTTAGTATAACACCATATGAACACCACCCTAGCCAGTGAACCCAATAAAACTAGACGAACCTAATTTATGGATTAACTTACTTTTGTGCTTAACTCACAATAGATTTAATTCTTTAATGTGTGTAACCAAAACAGAGAACCGGTATCACCATTACGTAGTACCCATCAAAACAAACCCAACGACACCAAAATCACTAAAATCGGGCTAGTGTACAATTTATAGTGAATATTTGAAGTTAGGTGATCAATTAGCCATTTTCACGTAAAATTGTATAACTAAAAATATATACGTGAAATGACGCGTGAAACTACTTTTACGGCATTCTTGACTAAAAATGTAATCCAACGACATATAATTCGATATACCTTATTTTAGAACAATAAAAAGAATAATTAACTTTCTGATCAAATTCGTTAATTCTCATTTCGGCACTTTTACTAATTGTAATAAATGGTATTATTTAATGACGCAGATACGTCGTGTACTTTCCTACCGTTACTTGGACCACCCAAACTGTCTCAGTCAGGCAAGAGTGCAGTTATTTTATGTTTTTGTGATATCTGATGTTGTACACTTAATTGCTGACACAAACACACTTTTTAGAAATGCTAGACTTAAACTCGTGTGCGTGTGTGTGGACCCCTTAATAATCAAAATGAAGGCACTTTGTGAATGGCAACATTTCTGGACATATGTGGTTATTTTTAGAACCGTTGAAACTCATAGAATGTTACATGCCGTTGGCTCTCGTTGTTACATGCCGTTGGCTCTCGTTGTTACATGCCGTTGGCTCTCGTTGTTACATGCCGTTGGCTACCAGTTGCCGTTGGCTACTAGATGGCTATTCTCGTCGGTCCCGTGTGACTAGTCTTGCTCGTGTTCCAGTAGGGTCACAGGTGACTAGTCTGGTTCGTGTTCCAGTATATGACGGTTTAGCATCCTGGGTCATGGTCCAGGAAGTACACGTGGGTGGGGTTGGGTCCCCGGGCACTAGCCGGTAGTAAACAGGTCGCCTTCGGGGCAGTTGAAGGTGTATTCACTTACTATTCGTCTAACGGCGGGAGCCTTAGTCACGGACTTGCACACACAGTTCAATAATTGAAAAGGAAAGTTAAATACAGACTACTGTTACATTATTTAACTGCCATGTTAATGTTTATAACAGAACTGCCACGCTAGTGTAACTTTTCATATTTGCTTTAACTATCATGCTAGTGTAACTTTTCAGAATTGTTTTAACTGCTACAGTTCATAGAAATGCATGCTAGTGTAAATTCCTTTAACTGCTGTAAAACTGCCATATATAACTTGTTATATATCTTGCCAAGGGTTCTAACTTTTGCTTGCAGACCCTTGCTGACATACATTCATGTTGTTTGAATGTATGTCAGGTTACGAGACAGGTTACCCAGAGGACGAGCCGCTGGATCAGAGTGATCCAATTGACCAGGATTCTGCTGATCCTGAAGTTCACCCTACCGTGGACTAGTGCTGATTATCACCGCCGCAGTTATTTATTTTCACCGCTGTTATTTGTAGGTTGTGTACCCACTTTATCTGTATCGCTATCGTTGTAGGCCATGCTTGGGGCCCTTTTATTATTGTGTACTTTATCTGGATGTTGGCTTTAATATTTCTGTTGTTCTGAGTTGCATGCAAGTTCCTGCGAAAGGTGTTTTCGCAGACGCTTAATGGGTTCGAGCTTCACCGCTCCAACCCAAGCGAGCCCGCTCGCGTCCTCGCCCCAAGTATAATGGGAAGCGGGGCGTGACATTATCAAATTAAAAATTGCATCTTTTTAAATTTTATAATCATTACAATTAAAATTTCATCAATTAAATAATTGTGTAGTGCATAAAATCTAATGTTTAGCAATTTTTAATTGTTAACATCATAAAAACATGAAAGTGTAGATGATCTTTGATACCACTATAATGAAATATCGCTAGGGTTTCTAATCAAAATAGAAAAAGGAAGAAGCGTGTAAAATTCAAAATTTTCTAATCATAGTGAAAAACCTAAGAAGATTATAGAATTCGTGAATTTAAATGCTAGAAAGAAAAGTTCATACCTTTTCGTAGATATTCTGATATCTGCTAATTCAAAACTCTTTCAGTGTAGACATGTGATCTTCACACCAACCAAGTGCAATAGATATTTCACCTTGATGATAAACCCCCTCACGATACATGAACCCTCCAAGAACTCGAACTCAGTCTACTTGTTGCTAGTGCTGGAGAGAAAGAGAATGAAAACACCTTTTATTTTGTAAGAAAAAAATTGTATCTTTTAAGCCATGCCTTCAAAATTATAATTTTTCTCGTTCTTGGATGCTTTGATGTAAGATCTCTTGAGTTTTTAGATGCATTAGAGAGATAGAGGGAACTCCTTTTTATAATACTAGGATCCTTGAAATCTAAACATGTTTAGGGGTTCTTATTAGAGTCAAACCATATACATAAATATATTGAATTATAAGAAAGATCTCATGATATTCTTTTTAATCATTTAGGAGTTTTAGTTAGAGTCAAACCTTATTTAATAAGTTTGTAGGATTAAAGAGAAAATCCCCTAGAAATCCTAAAACCTTAGGAATTCTAATTTGAGCCAATCTCATCCTATTTGATTTGAATATTAACCCAACAATTAGGCTAAACATAAACCCAAAACTGATCCAACACATAATAACTTGTTGGCCTAAGTTAGCCAACTAACTGAAGCCAAAACTTTATTTTGATGATGTCAAACAAGATATACAGGTTTAATATGTATATCTAATGAGTTTCGGGTCAAACGAAAGTCAAACGGCGATGATATGTGCAAAAACAGGGGTTGCACGACCGTGTGTGTCAGTTACATGGCCGTGCGTATCCAAAGATGAAGTGCGTATGAAGAGGTAAAGTTACACAGTCGTGTGGATCTGGGTACACGATCGTGTCAATACAGAGACAAAAACTCACTTATGTTATTTTGGGTAACATAGCCGTGCGAGACTTCTGCACGACCATGTCACTGTTAGGCAAAGACATGGCTAACAAGGTCGTGCTAGAGCTAATATAACTGTGTCAAAAATAAAATAGTAACTTGAAAGATTTTACGCAGTCAAGCACATGGCCGTGTGAGAGCTAACATGGCCGTGTCAAAAATAAACAGTAATTTGAGAAACTTCTTGCAAGCAGCCACATGGCCGTGCGAGGACTGGCACAGCTGTGCCAAAAATAAACAGTAACTTGTGAAATTTCCTGCAGATAGTCATACGGTCGTGCAGAATTAGCACACGGCCATGCCATATTTGTGAATTCTACAAGAAGGCCACTCAAACAACACGGCCGTGCCAAATTGGCTCACCACCGTGCCAAGTTGGAGAATCCCTAATCAAGGAGATTTGACCAGTTTGACCATTCAAACACATAGGTTTGACTTCAATCAATTTAGAGGAGTTTCTAAACAATTTTAAGTCATATCCAGAGAGGATTTTCCAAATTATTGAGTTCTATCAAATTGATGAAGATTGGATTGAAGATTAAAAGATAAAGAGTTCTAATTTGAAGAGAACTTCTCATCCCCTATAAAAGAGAGAGAGCCATCCCTAGGAGGAAATTCAATTGAAGCATCTAGCAAAAAATTTCAAAGATATACATCATTGCTAGCCGGCGTAAAGTCTCCATCCATCCAAGCTTCAAGTGCTTGAGGAAGAAGACGAAAGAAGATTTGCAGACATGGATCTGAAAAGGCGATATCTTTCTCCACACATGTCAGAATCAAGCACGGTTTGCACCTACAAGCTCATTAAGGGAAGATCTACACAATGGTGAATTATTTTAGTTTTTATTTTGGTGGTAGATTGTATTTGAGAATAGCTTCACCTAGGAGTATCTTTGTGCTTAACTTTTAGAACAATAATCTGTACGATATGATCACTAACCAGAAGTATGATCGGGTTTGTTTTTCTCTTTTTGGTTATAAAGGAGGGTGAAATCCTCAAAGGATTTGGGGTCGGAGCAGAGGCAGGGAGCCACTCTGTTGAGTAGTTTATATGTGTAGTCTGTGTGTATAGTCTGTATGTGTGTATGTGTGTGTAGTCTGTATGTGTGGGTGTGTGGGTAGTCTCTCTCTATGTGTACTCTCTCTCTCTCTCTCTCTCTCTCTCTCTCTCTCTCTCTCTCTCTCTCTCTCTGTGTGTGTGTGTGTGTGTGTGTGTGTAGGTGTGTGGGTAGTCTCTCTGCCCATTCTTAATTGCATTTTATCTTAGCATTATAATTTTCTACCATGCTTGTTTTCTACACATTCTGTGCTATTATTATATCCCTCCCAGTTCAAAATTTCCAAGAAAGGTATTTTATACTTGGTCTATCTGCACACACACACACACACACACACACACACACACACACACACACAGAGAGAGAGAGATATATATATATATATATATATACACATAAACTAGACACACCAAACACAGACATACACAGTGACTACATGTACATACTGCACACACACACACACACACACTGACTATACATATAGACTACATACACACACAGACTATAAATACAGACTACACATACAAAATACCCACCCACACAAACAGACTACACAAACAGACTACCCACACTCTCCCATACACGCAGACTACACACAGACTACACATAGACACAGGACACAGACACAACACACAGAAAAACTACACATACAGAGATAGACAGAGACAGACAGACACAGATTACAAACAGACACAGATGGGTAGGCAACCATCTTGTAGCCATTTTTGTCAAGTGATTACAATAAACAGATACAAGACTCATTCTTTCGTTGGCGTTTCTTTTGTAAAAAACAAACTTTTTACTTTTAAATAATATTACTGTATTTTGAATTTAAATTTTATTTTTTTAATTTTCAATTTCACTGACGATACCGTTAGTATACAAATGTTTATTTTTTAAAATGCATGTATGAGGGGAGGGTGTGGGTAGTCTGTAGGTGTAGTCTGCATATGTGTGTGTGGGATGGTGGTTTGTATGTGTAGACTATATTTGTAGTTTGTCTGTTTGTGGGGGTAGTCTGAGAGAGAGAGAGAGAGAGAGAGAGTGTGTGTGTGTGTGTGTGTGTGGATAGTCTGTGTGTTTATGGGGGGTAGTCTCTCTCTCTCTCTCTCTCTCTCTCTCTCTCCTCTCTCTCTCTCTCTCTCTCTCTCTCTCTCTCTCTCTCTCTCTCTCTCTCTCTCTTCTGTGTGTGTGTGTGGTGTGTGGGTGTGTGTGTGTGTGTGTGTGTGTGGTAGTCTGTTTGTAATGTGTGTGTGTGTAGTTTGTGTGTGTGTGTGTGTGTGTGTGTGTGTGTGTGTGTGTGTGTGTGTGTGTGTGTAGTTTGTGTGTGTAGTTTGTGTGTGTGTCTGTGTGTAGTCTGATGTATATGATGGGTTTATGTAGTCTGTATGTGTGGTCTATGTGCGTGGGGGTGGGAGTGTGTGGGTAGTCTATATGTTTAGTCTGTAGGTTATGGGTGCGTGTGTAGTCTGTTTGTGTAGTCTGTGTTTGTAGTCTGTGTATGGGCCAGTCAATATGTCTGTATGTCTGCATCGGTGTAATTTGTGTGTGTTTGTGACTGTGTGTAGTCTACTGTGTGTGTATGTGTGATGTGTATGTGTAGTCTGTATGTGTATTCTGTGTGGGTGTGTGAGGATGTAGGTAGTTTGGATGTATAGTTTGTGTGTGGGCGTGTGTGGGTAGTCTGTATATATAGAATGTGTTTGCAGTCTATGTTTGTAGAATGTGTTTGTAGTCTCTGTGTATGGGGATAGTATGTATGTGTAGTTAGTGTGTGTGTGTAGTTTGTGTGTATGTGTCTGTGTGTAATCTGATGTGTGTGTGCGCGTGTGCATGCTGTGTGTGTAGTTTGTATGTGTGGTCAATTTGTGGGAGGATGTGGGAGGGTGTGGGTAGCCTGTATATGTAGTCTGTGGGTGTGTGTTGTGTTTGTGTAGTCTATATGTGTGGTCTAAGGGTGTGGGTGTACTGGGTATTGGGGAGGGTGTGTGTAGTCTGTATGTGTAGTCTGTGTTTGTGGTGAGTGTGTGGGAGTAGTCTGTATATGTAGTCTATGTTTGTAGTATATGTGTGTATTGGGGTAGTCTTTATGTGTAGTAAGTGTGTGACTGTGTTTATGTCTGTGTTTGTGTCTGTGTCTGTGTAGTTTGTTTGTGTCTTTGCTTGTGTGTAGTCTGATATATGTGATGTGTTTGTGTAGTCTGTATGTGTGGTCTGTGTGGGTGTGTGTGGGTGTATTTGTGTGTGTTATTGTACTTTTATTAAAATATTGTGTTTCTGTTTTTGTGTGTGTGTGTCTCTGTAGAGGCGATAATAATGAGGAGGATATGTCAAGATAGTTCACATCTTAATTTTTGACAAATATGACGAGGTGAGGTTGGATGACATGCAAATACAGACACACATAAAGACTACACATACAAACTGCACATTTTTATGGCAGTTTATCTTAGCATTCATAATTTTCTGTCATGCTTGTTTTGCACACGTTCTGTGATATTATTGTGTCCATCCTAGTCTAAAATTTCCAGAGAAAGGTATTCTATACCTGGTCTATCTGCACACACACACACACACACAGACACAAACAAACAAACAAACAAAAACACACACAGAGAGAGAGACATATATAAAATACACACACAGAGAGAGACACAAATACACACTGACTACGGATACATACTATATACACATCCTACAAATACAGACACAGACACACACACACACACACACACACACACACACACACACACACACACACACACACTGACTACACATGCAGACTACCCACATATATACACACAGACTACAAACAAAGCCTACACATACAGACTATCCACCCACACATAGACGTCAAACACAGACTACATATATAGACTACCCACACACACGGCCAACACATAAAGACTACACACACACAGAGACTACACATATAGACTACCCACACTCTCCAACACACCCAGTTTACTCATACAGATTACCTACAGACAAAGCACACAGACACAAAATATAGTCATAGACACACACAAACTACACACATAAACACAGACAAAGACAGACTTATACAAACTACAAACACACCCAGATGAGTAGGCAACCATCTTGCAGCCATTTTTTGTCAAGTGATTACAATGGGAGCTCTGAGCCGCATTCTTTTGTTGGCTTTTCTTTCGTAAAAAATGAATTTTTAATTTTAAATAATATTACTGTATTTTGAATTTATATTTTTTAATTTCCAATTTTACTGATGGTACCGTCAGTATTCAAATGTTCATTTTTTTTTGAAATATTTACTTATTAGTGACGGAATCGTCAGTAATAATGAAAATTTTACTTAGAATCTGTCAGCAATGGTCTTCGTTTTTGCTGACGGAACTATTAGCGTTGAGTATGTATTTTTTTTAAAATTTAAATTATTGTTGATGGATCTATCAGCAAAGGTTTTGTTGTTACTGACGGTTCCGCTAGGGATGGTGTTGGTTATGATTGAGGGTTTCATCAGTAAAAATTATACTATCCTTGACGGTTATATTACCATCAATGACTTTTACTGACAGTGTCATCAGTAAATGTATTACTTACCTCTACCCGATGACGGAAGAGTGGATAATAAAGGGAAGGAGAAAGTGATGAAAAATAAACGAAAAACTGTGGAGTCCTCTGTTGGATCCTGTGGATGGCAAACAACACTAGAATGGGGGTTGAATAGTGTTGTATGAATAAGAAACTTTTTTGTAAATTACCAACACAACGAATAACTTTCCTTCCAATGTTGCCTAAGGAACCAAGTAGATTGATCTACACTTGGTCCTTAATCAACACGATGATCTCCAAATAAAGATGAGATGATATATCAACGATTGAGATCAAAAGAGTAACAACAGTAAAATAAATCTCACAGCGAAATGAAATAAAAGCTTGCGATTAATGAGCAAGAATATATTAACATGTGATTGTAAGTGACATATACTTTAACAATAAATAAGTTAGCGTAAAGTAAATGAAAATTAACAATCACAAAATATTCACACAGAGAGGCAAGCAATTTTATCCTGGTTTCCCACCTCGGTACATTCAGTCTCCGACCGTCACAGATCTAGATTAAATCCACTATTGCCTTAGCAATACAATTACCTAGCTTCACTTGCTAGGATTTCCAACGACCTAGTTCCACCACTAGGATTTCCAACCACCGAGTCTCAACTAGGATTTACAACACACCACCTAGCCTTAGCTAGGATTTTCAACACCCTTATCTCCAAGGGACTCAAAGTAAGATCGAACCCAATTCACCACAATATATTAGTGGAGATTAGTTTACACCCAATAATTCTATGGCCAAGAAGAATGTGAAATTTTGCTCTATATGGCTAAAGAATTAGTATTTTCTTTGATCACACAAAGAATATTAGATGATTTAATGTGATCAAGAAACTTGCGTTGCTTTAAAAATCCTTTAAGAATATTCAAAAAATAAAGTAGAAAGGATTTTGAAAACCAACTTGCAATAGCCAAATAAAAGTGATCTTAGAAGAAGATAGACAAAAAATGCACAATAATAAGATCAGAAATTAAAACAGTTTGGCAACGAAGAACTTGAGAGCGACGAGAATTTAGGGGGCTTGAATTGCTTAAGAGAATTTGAACTTTTCTCAAGAATGATTGGTACAGAAAATGATCTCAAAAAGCTCTCTTTTAGAGCTAAGAATGGATTTGAAATAATTAAAATAAGGTTTGACTTCAGCCCAAAAATCAACTTAGAATAAATGAGAGAATGAATCAAGCAATTTTGGTCGCGCGGCTGGTAGTTGACTCCCAACTTTGGTAGTCGACTCCCAGAGCAATTTCTGAGAAATTCTGCTACAGCTGGTAGTCGACTCCTAGAGCAGTTTTACGGAGAAAATCTGCTATCAAAAGGCAGTCAACTCCTTGATGTTTGGAGGTTGACTCCTTCTTGAAAAATGATTTTCTCAAGAAGTTTTGCTCTTATATCTTCGAAAATAAGTCTTAAAACATTTTCAAAATTCTTTTTGTGTGTGCATATTCTTTTTGGCTTTGACATAATCCTAAGAAAAATGAAAAAATAACTCACACACTAGACACTACGAAGAATTTGATGCCATGGTTGAACTTTATCTTGTTGCATAGGCATCACTTGAATTTGAGCTCATCTTTAGCTTGGGCTTGAGCACATTCTTTGAGCTTCATCTTTGTGCTCCTCTTGTGCTTAAACTAAAGCTTCAGAATGTAGACGTGGAATGTAAGCTAAATCCATCTTCATCTTCATGCGTGTAGTTATAGTTCTTCTTCTCAGAATATGCTTCGAGCTTCAACTAGCTTATTGTACAATATACACACTTAAGCATTAATTAGTATAATACAACATTTGGTGTGATCACCATCAAAACCACTTGGGGTGGGACAAGATTTTCCAACACTCTCCCCTTTTTGATGATGACACCCAAACGAAAAACATATAAATAATATGACTTTGAAAACGATGAGTAAATGTACTTACTCCCCTTACTTAGATGCGGTATGAAATCATATCATACTTCTCCTGAATCAAAGCGGGTTAGCTATATATTATTCATTCATGTTTTTTGCTTTTCACTTTTTCTCCCCCTTGTCATCATACAAAAATATGATACTAAACATACTAATTGTTTGTCAAGTGATAAATTGAAAAAAAATTTAACATGAGTAAAAATAATCAATCTCCCCTGAAAAAATCTACACAAAAGAGTTTTGTATATAACCCATGCAATTTCATTTTCAACCAAGCAAGTTATACGGGAGATATCAAGAAATAATAATAGGCTTGTCACAATAACTAAAGCGGTTTAATGATAGTGTATCAAGCATATTACACATTAAGTCATCAAACATCAAGACATAAAAGCATAACAACATCAACACATCACATGCGCAAAGTATTTAAGAATTATTACAGACCATTGTTTTAAAAAGTATTAAGCGTGTGATCAAATAATCTAAGAAGAAGAACCGTTCTTCTTCTCCTTCTTTGGTTCCTTTATCTCATCAACGATCTGTTTAAGACCTTTTTCAGTAATCTCATTTGTGCTCACCACCAAGTCCTTTAGATTCTCCACTTTGTTGTTGAAATCTTTGAAGCCCTTGTCTTGAGAAATCTTCAACCTGTTAATCTTTTTAGGAGCATATCCTGAAGCGCAATGACATAAGCAGGAACATCCTCAGGAGGGGCATGCTCTTCTTCTTCATCTGGAATCTCTTCTTATTCTTCAGTCTCTTCTTCTTCTTCTATGACTTTCTTACCTTTCCTTCTCTCCGTAGCAGAACTCGATTCACCCACTAACCTCTCCTCTGGAACATTCTGGTCTAGGTCTCGGTGAAGTCACATACGAACAAGAGTACGAACATAAAAACAAGAGTAGGTTCTAAGACCTCAGATTCATTGTCCAGGGTGATGTCATATACCCTAAAGAGGATCGTAAGATAGTGGCCATGGGCTAAAGGAGTGTCGACTCTATTGGATAAGGCAGAGTGGATGATGGAGTCCATAATGATCTAGCCCAGTTTACTTTAATGTTGCCCAGCATAGCATAGATGCACTTAGCCTGACACTTAGAAAGAACTGCATGGCTACCAGACTTTTGGGTGATGTTGTAGGACAAGATGTTCGTTAGGATCCTGGCAGGATATCTAAGATCGGTACTAGGCATTTTGGTGAGAAAATACCTTCCATGAAAGAACATCTTGTTGAAAATAGTTTCATCAACCATTTCAATCTCATCAAGGAGTTTTCCGGTGTAGGAAATTCCAAATGATTGTCCTAAAGATCGAACAATAATCTGGAGTAGAGTGTCCAAAACTTTAGTACGAAAGCGAGATTTGTTAAGATCAGCATCAATGTTGGCATAGAATAAGTGAACCAATCTAGGATAGCAGAGATATGAATTGTCCTTAGAGAATAGATTCCACAGATTTTGATATTCAAGAATGCTATCTAATCCATAATTTTCAACACCTTCTAGATTGAAAAATCTTTCATGAAGAATTTTTCTTTTAGAGATGTAACGACCCGCTCTCGGGGGCCCGTTACTTATTTGATATTTGCGCAGGTCCTGCAGGTTACCAGTGAAACCAAAATAGCTACGATGCAGAGATGTACAAAAATACCCAAATAGTGTCCAATTATTACAATCCATACTATATAAGATGTCCCAACAAATATACATGAAAGAAGAAAAGTACACAACTGAAAATAACTCTGGAATCTGCGGTCTCATGGTTGAATTCTGGCGCTATTAGCTCAGGAGCATCTACCTCTATATGTACGTCGTCTGCGGTGCCACGGAGATGGAACCGTAGGTAAGTCACAACAATTCTAAATATAGAAAAGAAGCAGTACATAAGTATGACAAGAGTAACTACGTACGAGCAAACCAGAGTAAGAAGTAAAGTACTGAGCAACAACTGTACACAGCTGAGTAGTAAAAGTAAACATAACTGAAAGGAAAGAACAACTGTATTGTGATGGTGCGAGTGTAAAGCAGGCTAAGTAAGTGAAACATGCTACTGCTGTAGCTAAAAGTACGACAAGTAAAGTATTGGTGACTGTACAAGTGTAGTAAGTAACGTGCATGGACCGTGTAAAGTAAAGGTGGATGTAGTGCGTAAAGTAAAAGTGACTGTGCAAAAGTAACTATTCTACGTGACTCAAGTCGGAGAGTACAATATGTGACCATCAAGTCCATCTCTTGCCTGGGCGCGACCCAGACGAATGCCGAAAACACAGGCAGCAGGACATGTATTTTGCCAAAACCCCAGGCAGCTGGACGGGATGCCAAAACTCAGGCGACGTGACGGGAAGATCGAACTCCAGTCACTCCCGCACTCTCTCGAACTATGAGTTACCCCAAAAACCCCAGTGAAGTGTCAAATGTTCTATGTACATGTTATATACGGGATGTTCCACAAGATGTTCCATGAGATGTTCCACCAGATATTTCACAAGATATTCCACAACATGTTTCTCAAGATGTTATCAATTCCTTGTTCACGATGATAGTTAACCAGGACCACTGATCTTAAAACCAGAAACAAAGTGGATGCTAAGAAATTTGAGGATAAAGACAAGTCCAACAAACATGGAATACAAAAATTGTTGGTTTAAGGGTGGTAGTTTCGTTAGCACACAATTTACCCAAGTTGATGGTTGTATGCTACAACCACCAAAGTTAAAAGTTGGCAAAGTAATCTGTAGTTGATTACTTTTCCTATTAGATTAGGTTTCTAGTTCGGTTCAAGTCAATAGCCGTTCTGAGGCTATAAGTGGTGTTCTACGGGTTCACACGAGGACACTAACTAATTTTCTAATTCTAGAATTAGTCGTGACTTACATTATCGAGCTCGTCGTGACAAGACGAGGTTGGAACTAGAAGAGCTTGTGCATGAGGATTGGTACCTGCAATCACAAAAATACTCTGTTATTGAATATACTCATTTTCATATAATAACTTGGTCGTTTCGATTTTCAAAACCGATTGAAACGGCGTCGAAAAACGTCTAAATTTTTATATAAGCTAGATATGATGAAAATAATTTTACAGTAGGAGAAAATATTTTTCTAAAGCTTATATTAATTTTTAGAATTTTAAAAGCCCAAAAACAATTTTAAAACTATTTTTCAATTAGTAACGTAATTATTCAACAATTTATTCTGGATGCAATCTGCACCGGAATGGTTCAAGTGAGCTGTCAAAATGACCGTATCGAAGAGTACTATAGCATATATTTTTATCATGTCTCAATATACATGTAAATAAAGAGCTACGTATTTTTAACTGAAAAAAGACGTATTTAACTTTTAGGGTTAAAAATTTATTCTGGACAAACTAAGCGTCTGATTGATATGAGACTAGTGCCATTGGGTCCAGAATGTCATTTCTGATTTTCTAGAGCAGGCCTTGCATTTTTCTGACCTCTATATTATTTACTACTATTTATAATTATACATATATGTGTATGTCTATTATATACGGACACATATATAATTATAATACGTTTTTTTACTCACCCTCGTTCTCTCTCTTTCTCCTTCTCATGCAGCGGGGGCGGACTCTTGCGTTTTCTTCGTCACCGGCGACGGGGCGGGGGACGACGACCTTCGTGGCGGCGAGAGCAGAGGAGGCGACAGCGGACTCGAGGAGGGGGAAGTGGCTGCGAGGGCGGAAGGCGAAGCGGGGCGGTGGATTCGCTGCGGGGTGCGGTCAGGGAGCAGGCGGCGTCGAGGCGTCGACGGAGAGCTTCGGAGCGTTCGACGTGGGTTGTGTGCGTGGACTTCACTCGGAGAGAGCTCCGGCGGCGTCTCTTCGTGGGGTTGATTGCTTGGGGTGTTGCTCCGAGCGGTGGGTGTCAGAACATGGCGGCGACAATGCTCAAGCTCAGAGGAGAGCTCCAGGAGATGTTCGCTGCTCTGGAAGGGGGTATGGGTTGCTGCAGCTAGCGGGGGGAAGCGGAGCTCTCGGGGGTCGGCGGTGAGGTGTCGGAAAGAGGGCGGTGGCTGAAGTCGACATTGGTGGAGCTCGCAAAGGCAGCTGCAGGCAGGTGCTCCGGTGGGTAGTGTTTGCAAACTGAGCTTTGGCGATGCGCTGTAGGGCATGCAGCGGGGAGTGAAGGCGGCGTAGGGCAGAGCCCGGGGCGAGACGAAGCGGATGGCACGGCGAGGCGATGGTCGGAGGGTGTTTGAGCAGCAGTCGTATCGGGGAGAGGGAAGCTCTGCGGGGTGTGAGCGAACGGCTTCGGGTGGCGCTGGGTGGCACTTGGAGCTCGGAGAAGGCGTGGCTCAGTTGTGCGGGGAGCGGTGGGGGGTGAAATGGTGGGCGGCAGTATCACCGTAGGGAAGAGAGATAAACGGGGAAGGAGAGAGAGTTTGAGGGAGGAGGTTGAGGGAGGGCGATGGGTTTGAGGTTAGAGAGAATGAAGAAGGGATCGGGGTTAGCCTGGGTTTGCATGGGTTAGGGGCTAATTATATAGGTTATTAAGATTAATTTAATACTAACACAATAAATACTTAGTCAAAGAATTAATGAGGTAGGTTTGGAATTTGACTAAATTTGGAAATTAAGCTAACCCATGAATCACATGGGCAGCTTACGGGATGGGTTGGGTAGGTTAAAATTAATTGGTAATTAGCTAGTGTAAATGGTGACGGTAAAATTTGTAACGAAAATACGATTTTGTCACTACTAGCAAAGTGTCCGAAAATTTACGAAAACATACCCACGGGATCGTATCGTCGCGAGGATCACGAATACGAGATCCAATTTGGGGTTTGAGCTACGGAAATACGTGTTTTGGGCCAAAACGTTTAGGAAGCGGGTTTGCGAGTTCTCTATCGATTTGACTCCAGAAAATTACGAAATTAATGTGGGGAGCCCTAAATGATCATAGAATATTATCGTAGAAGTTTGAAAACGTTTTGAAGATGTTTGAATAGAAAATAAATTCATTAAGCCAAAACTGTAATAACTGAAAATGAATTTTTATCAGAATATTTGGAGGCATTTGATGAAACCTGAACTTACTAAAATACTTCATAACTAGTCTGATACTTCAAAATATTTTTATAGGAAATTTTTGAAATCGTAAAATTCCTGACGAACCATTACAAAATAGTTTTAAAAAATGAAAATACGTGAATAGTTGCATTGAAAAATATGGACCGTTACAAGAGATGCTCAGAAATTTGGTATATGAACTGGAATTAACAAGATATGGTTGAATTACTTCTCTTTCGCTTAATGCATGAGAAGATTCATCTACTCTACTTTTCTTTGAAACAAGCACTTTCCTAGGCATGATTTCTAGGAATTGAAATAAAATACTTAGGAGAGAGGGAGGATATTACCTTGATGAAGGAAGTTTCCTTGAAGAAATGATGAATCCTAAAGAAATTTAAGCTCCAAAAGAAGTAAGTAGGGACCTACGCTTGATTTACAGCCGGCATCGTGCAAAACCCACTTATAAAATTCTTCGAGATTGCCAAGGCTTTCTTTATATTTCTCCACTGCTTCTTCTACGATCTTCGAAGGGTCGATTACATCTGATGCGGCAAGCAGCTGAGCCCGAATTTCGGCCTCCTTTGCCCCCCATTTCCTCTCCTTCTCAAGCAGTTGTTCTTCAGCCTGAAACAGCCGTTCTTCAGCCTGCTTCCTGAGGGTGGCTTCTTCAAGAAATTGTTGCTCGGCTTGAATCCTGAGGTTGGCCTCATCCTCAGCCTTCTTCTTTATTGCAGCCAGATCCCCCTCTATCTCCTCTATCCGAGATGTGGATTTGGCTTGACGCAGCAACAACCTATCTACTTTTGCCTTCGCTTGATCAAGGGCTTTTTGGGTGGCGGCTACACATTTCGCTTGCTGGCCAATTCTGCCCCATAATTAGCCCCATGGGGAGCATCATCGCAACTCTGCTGCTACCGTGGCCACCTGCATTCCACAAAGCGACAGGGAGGTTAATTTTGATACCTGATATGGGTAAGAAGGGAAAAGAAATACCCACTTGGAGACTCTACAAAGCTATAAAGGTGGTCAGACTCTCGTGGTCGATCCTTTCCACGACAACCCTATCCCTTAGTAGAGTCGAATTCTCCACCAGTCGGGAAGAAACCCTGCAGTCTAAGAAATCTGATTCACCTACTCCTGCTGGGTACGTGAATCAGTGAAGTTCATCATCAGGACATTCTGGGAGAACCCGATGGGACCTATTTGATGAAAGATTGACCTAAATCCAATGTGGATCTCGTCAGCCAAGGGCTCCTAAGGTTGAAGGCCTCCACATGGCCAAGCATTCTTGTAAAGGAATGGCTCCTGAGGCGATGATAGCCCTTGAGAAGTTTCTTCTTGAGTGGGTACCCAAGTTTGTTCAGTAGCCATAACCAGGGCCTCATCGACCTCCATGGTAAGAGAGCTTGAGCCCGAGACTATAGCTTCATTCCTTCTCTTCTTCTTCTTCTCCTCTTCTTTGGCTCTCTCAACCTCAGCCATGGTGCGCAGTTTTCTCTTTTTCTGGCCCTGACCTTTTTGAGGAATCTTTTGGGCTGTTACGGATGAGCTCTCGACAATCTCAGTCGGGTCTCGATCGGGATGAACCACCTAACGAGATGGCAAGCTTCCTTCAATTTCTTAGAGAGAAGTGTTGAAGACAGATTGGAGCTTGTGTTCTTTCTGGTATTCTCGACCCATTACTTATGCAAGGAGAAGAGGAGGTCAAGAAAAGGAAGAGTAAACTTGGGCCAGAGAAGATTCCTTACCCTTCGCCCAGACAGTCTTCCGCAAAGTCTTTGTATCAAAAAGACTTGATATTAACCTGCGACTCTTATGCAGAGCAAGCAAGCGATCAGTGGCCTTCACTCGTCTTTGGAAAGGTGCATTTCCTCATTGGCTACAAGGCTCGGGATCTCCCAGTGAGTAAGGAAGATCGCCATGCCGAGAAAGGCCACAAACACAAATTTCTCCTTCCATCCTCTGTTGGAGGTGGGGAGTCTTTAATTAATTGTCTATCCATCCTAGCAGTGATACAATACCATGCAGAGGCTGGGTGGAACTTTACTTGGAAGAAGTAATTAAACAGTGTTAAGGTTGGTTCCACCCCAATCGTCATGCATAGCACGATGAAGCCAACTAGGTTACCCACAGAGTTTGGCATCAACTGGCAAAGGGAGAGCCCCAGAACATTTAACACTTGAAGAATGAATGTGTGCATGGAGAAGCAGAGCCCATGACGAAAGGCTTTTATGTATATGCCAACCTCGCAATCCCCTGGGAAGCAAACTATTTTGTTCGGAAGAGGAATCCGAATATGATAAGGGTATCGAGCATAACCCTCCTGGAGCACGTGAAATTGGTCGTCTGACACTTTGGAGGCTTGGTTGGCAACTACGTCAGGCATGACAGGACTCCCTTTGCCATCCCGTAACACCGGGGGCTTCACAATGACAGGAATTAAGGCCAAGTTTTTCTCTTTCTTTATGGGCTGCTCCGATGGGCTAACATCTGTTGATGTATCAGTCATGTGTCAGAGATCTTCCATCTAAGAAAAATCTAGTTGTTCTCTATCCATTTCTTTCTATTACTCAGCCATTCCTGATGTTGAAGAAGAAGCCATGGCAAAATTCTTCAAAGGGAACAAAAGAGAGGCGAAAGGTTTTCTTTTTGAATGCTCAAACAATATAGTTCGCCTCATCTTCCCCTTTTCCTTATTTATGTGGCAGTCTATCCTCCCATGATCGAGATCGACCCTCTTATTGGAGAGAACGTGTCGGCGATCTATAGGCATCCGTATCCCGAGCCTCGCATCGATGCAATGGCCAAATTAAAGGAGTGGGAATTTTGGTAGTCAAAATCAAATACTCCTTCGACTGCCATGCCCATTTAATGAGGTCTCATATCACTCGACCTCAACAGACGTCTCACCTGAGTCCAAGTGATGGGGACCATTGTTACAACATTGGGCCGGCCCTTAGAGACGAGAGGGATATTTTCACTTGGATAAAGGAGCCCACATGGGAGATGTTGTGACATGTAATGTAAGCCCATGAAAGCCACGCAGAAGGCCAACCGCCCGCCCAGTCCAGACCAAGCCACGTCTGACCGTTGGAGGCCCTAACTCCCAGGGATCAATTGGATATTCATGGCGGAATACATGGATAGCAGTTACGCCTCTCTTTCAGGGACGATCGTGCCACCATTATTACAAGGAGGTTACCCACCAACGGCACTAAGAGGACACAATCACTTATAAATAATCCAAGACATCAACAGAATGGGAGAACACTCCAGAGATACTCAAGACTACAATACTATGATAACTTATTCTCTTTTCTTCCACTTATATTCTTCCTCCAAAGCTCGCTGCAACAGTGATTGGATGACCTCCCTTCAAGTCGGTCATAGCAGCCTTGAGCATTCCTTGAGTCCCTCACTGATTTAAGCATCGGAGGGGATTTGGGTCGAAACCCAGATCAGACCGCACTCACGATATGTCCGTGTTGCAGATAGCTCGACAGGTCATGTTGGGATGTTGAGACCCACCCCACTAAATTTTGATGATGTACACAAGTGATATGGGTACTAATGTCCTTATTTCAAGTGTGTATATGTATTGATGAATTATTTTATAGCCATGAAGATCGAGTGCATTGAAAAGCAAATGAAGGACTTAAAAGCCATGATCGGAAGTCGATCTTCGAGACAAGAAATGGAGCATATGATGGCTTAACCAAAGACTTAAGATTAAAGACTAGATGGCTCAAGTCAAAGATTGAAGAATGAGAGCTAGTGCTGTGTAGTTGTGTTAGTTATGTACTTAGAATGTCAAAGCGAATAAATATTCTCTACACATACAAATAAATTCTGGAATTTTTAAATATATTTTATAATATAATACTTTGATATAATTTAAAAAAAATATTTTTCAAGTATTTTATTGCAGGAAAACTCCAGTATCAAGTAATAGCCGGCTATCTGAGCCAGATAGCCGACTACTGGCTGATGAAAAATGGCTAGAACTTACTGTTGAACTTATAGCCGACTATCCTGGGAAATAACCAACTATCAGGGTAGATAGCCGACTATCAACCAAAATAGACGACTATCTGGGTCGACTATCTGGGTCAACTATCAGCATTTTTGGAAACTGGATTTAATTTTTTATAGCCGTTAACTAGCTGTTTGAAAAGTCTTTTTGAGCTAAATTTGTGCTAGTATCTGTCTATAAATAACCAAGATTTCAGAGGTTTTCACATATCAATATTATTAATTTTTCAAATCATTATATTGCTCAAAAGTTTTCAAAGCTCTTTAAATTTCTGAATGTTTATTTTTGGCCACTGTTTTATTTTCTCTTGTGCTAAAACCTTAGATATTTCTTTATTATTTCTGAACTTACAAACTAGATTTAATCTCCAAAGCTTATAGCTTTTATTCTTGAGATTCAAACTTCAAGGTTTTTTATTTTGATCTTTGTGCTTTTAACTCATATTTTATCGAAGATTAAATCTTCATTTTTTATCTCTAAAAGCCAAGTGCTAATATTTTAGAGACTCAATTTCAAGCTATTCTTTTTGATCAAGTTTAAGCTTAAGCTCAATCTTTTCAATTTGATTAAAAGAATTTTCGATTTTTGTAAGTCATAATATACACTAATATATTTATTTAGCTTTCAGAATCTTGTACTCATTTTCATATATGTTGTAAATTCTTTGAAGAGGACGTGAAAATTGTAATTCCCAAGTAAACGGAAGGCGTTGTGTTGTACTTCAGAAATTCCTAGTTGGTTGTAACTAGGTGTTGAAAATTACTAGCAAGAGGAGCTAGGTAGTTGTACGAAGTTCTCTTCGTTAAGTTGAGACAAGGTTGCTCTGGTTAGGAGCTATTGGATTGGTTGCTGGATGTAGGCCAAGGTTGGGCAGAACCAAGGTAAAAGCTATTGTGTTTGCCATGTGTCTAATTTTCTCTATCTCTCATATTATACTCGCCTGAAATTTTTATTTTCGATGTACTCATATATTTACAAGCTTGTGTTGATTAAGTACAAATTGAGGTAACTCTCATTTTGACGTAAGCAACGTTATAGAAGGATTTTATTTTATCGAAGAATTTTATTAATTGTTGACAACCCTATTCAACCCCCCTTCTAGTGTTGTCTGCCATCCATAGGATCCAACACTTGGTATCATAGAAAGGTTTGAGGAGATGGCATCAACCATATTCAGCGGCACAAACATTCCCATTTGAAAGAAGAGAATGGAGATACACCTAAAGGTTGAAAATATTGAATATGGAATCTTTATGCAAAAAAATCTACAAAGTGCCTTCTATCCCCACAACAATGTGGACACCATCTAAAAAGATGAAATACTCGACCAACGTAAAGATAAAGCATCTACTTTACTCATGTTTATCTGATAGTGTGTTTAATGATATTGCAAAGGCGAACACTGCACAACAAATCATGACATTGTTGGAATAAAAATATGGAGAGCTCCAAATTGAAGCACAACTCATGGAGACACAAACAACAAAGAGAGTATCGAAGAAAACTTTCGAGATGAAGTATGTCTAATGGCACATCAACAAGACGATATTAAGGTTAGTTATTCTAACGATGAATTTGATGTTGAGGATGCCTATGTACAACTTCATAATGAGTTTGAGAAATTAAAAAAGAAGAATAAGAAATTAGAGAGTAACTATAATATTTTGAAAATGGACCATGATATGCTTATGCATAACCATGGCATATTGAAAAATGAATATAGTATTTTAGTTCATAATCATAACAGACAAAATACATTGATGCATGATTTTAAATGCCTTAAAGATATATATGATGTGTTAGTACATGATCACGATCTCTTGAAAAATAAGCATTAATTATATGTTTCTCTTATGAATGAACGTGTAAATATTCTTGAGAACGATATATATATATGTATATACTAGCAAGCTCAAACATGAGGAGTTAATGCTTAAAGCTACGATTTCTCCTACACCTAAGCATGCTACCTCACCACGCCATGCACATGCACATAAGAATATTTTGCATGCTAGAATTAATTACACTTTTATGTATGGAAGACATGCTAGAAAGAATACACCTCATGCTTTGTCTCACAATGCTCACATTATGGCACACAATAATGTTGTTCATAATGCCTATCAAAAATCACATTTTGTCCACAAATCACACATTGTACACAATGATGGAAATAATATGCTATGGGTGCCTAAACACTTAGGCTTACATGATAAGAATATTTATATTCATAATTTAATTAGAAGCATGCATGGATTTCATAATGACCCCTTTGTTCGTGGAAAATCAAATCCAAATAGGATTTGGATTCCACAACGATGGTCACATATGTCATATTTCTTTTCAGGTATCCATGCACAGTATGACTATTTTTTTTACCCTAAATAGGAATAAATAATTATGGATGTTTTAATAACTAACATTATGGACCCAATCTTTGTGGGTACCAATCTATTTAAGATATGTCATTTCAGGCTCAATTCAAGAAATTATGGATCATGGATAGTGGATGCTTTACACACATGACATTGAACGCAAAATTGCTAAGCTCCTTAAAAATGATGAACGAAGGAACCGGGGACAACAAAAAGGGAAAAATCATTGGCATCAGCAATGTCGATGAGGCCTTTGCAGATGAGGCATGGATTGAAGCTATACAAGAAGAACTTCTTTAATTCGAAAGAAACAAAGAATGGGAGTAAGTTCCTAGACCGAAAAATCACTTCGTCATCTGCACTAAATGGGTATACAAGAACAAGCTAGACGAGGATGAAAATGTGGTAATAAAACAAAGTTGATAGCACATGGATATTCACAAGAATAAGGTATTGAAGTCGACAAAACTTTCGCACCTGTTGCTAGATTATAATCGATTAGAATGTTACTTGTATTTGCATCATTTAGAAAATTTTAATTATATCATATGGATGTACAGAGTGCATTCCTGATCGACTCCTGACATGAAAATTTAAGTCTACGTTGAACAACCTCCTGGGTTTGAGCATGATAAGAAAATAGACCATGTATTTAAATTGAATAAAGCACTATATGGATTGAAATAATCTCCGAAAGCTTGGTACGAGAGATTAAGAAAATTCTTAATCGACTCGGAATATAATGTAGAGAAAATAGATACTACATTATTTATCAAGAGAATTTATGATGACATCATACTCATTCAAGTTTATGTAGATGACATTATTTTTGGATCGACTAACGAAAATCTATATCAATAGTTTGTAAAGTTGATGCAGGATGAGTTCGAGATGAGCCATATGGGTGAGCTCGCGTACTTCCTAGGATTGTAGATCAGGCAGTCGAAAGAAGGAACCTTCATTCATCAAACCAAGTATGCAAAGGATCTACTTAAAAGGTTCTGGATGGAGAATGCATCGGGTAAAAGTACTCACATGGCTACATCCACCTCTTTGGAAAAAGACGAAGCGAATAAGAGCGTTAATCGGTAAACATACAGAGGTATGATTGGATCTTTATTATACCTTACCGCTAGTAGGCATACCATTATGTGTAGTGTGTGTGCTTGTGCACAATTTCAATGTGACCCCAAAGAATCACACCTTAAAGCAGTAAAGTACCTATTTAGATATTTTAAAACCACTTCTGACTTTGAGTTGTTTTATCCTAGAGATAACACTTTCGATCTTATCTCTTATAGTGACTCAGACTATGCTAATTACAAAACAACTAGAAAGAGCACAAGTGGAACATGTCACTTCCTTGAACATTCCCTTGTCTCCTGGTTTAGCAAAACGCAAAGTTCGGTCTCACTATCAACTACTAAGGCAGAGTATATAGCTGCCAGACTTGCATGTGCACAAGTTCTTTGAATGAAACAAGTCTTAGTAGATTATGGTGTTAAAACATCTACATGTGTGATTTATTGTGACAATAAGAGCGCTATAAATTTACCCAAGAACTTTGTTTTTCATCCAAGAACCAAACATATTGACATTAGGCATATGTTCATAGATGACCATTGTAGCAAAAAGGATGTTGAACTTAAGTATGTTCCTACTAAACATTAAGTTGTGGATATTCTCACGAAGGCTTTGAAAATAGAATCTTTTTCAAAACTTCGCAGAGAATTAGAAATTGCAAGTGAAAAGGAATTGATATCCAATTGAATATGTTTATGTCTTTCACTTTTGTTTTTTGTATACGTAAATCTCTCTCCATAAACCACTTTGTACATGTGGTGTCTTGAAATTTTTTTTGAATTTTTTTTCACACGTAGTATCCCATACTTGTACATTTTGTATCAAATATAATTTTTTTTTCACGTCACGTTTTTTGATGTGACAAAGGGGAAGAAAATTACAATGCATATAAAATAAATCATGGCGCATATTGGAATATCGAAATATTTCTTAACATCACTATTTTATCTACCACTTGAAAAACGGAATATAATATGAATTGTACACATTCCTGCTTATTGCTAACCAGCCTTGATGCAGGGGGAGTAACTTCTCCATCGCAATCATGCATCTCTGCAGGGGAGCATAAGTTATTTTTCGTTATCATATTATATTTTTTATTTTTTATATCATTTGTTGTCATCATCAAAAAGGGAGAGAGTGTTGCAATATTGAGACCCACCCCAGTAGATTTTGATGATATACACAAGTGATGTGGGTACTAAAGTATTTAATTCAAGTGTGTATAGGTATTGATGAATTATTTTATAGCAATGAAGATCGAGTCCATTGAAAAGCAAATGAATGATTTAGAAGCCATGATCGGAAGTCTATCTTCGAGTCAAGAAATGAAGTATATGATGGCTCAACCATAGACTTAAGATCAAAGACTAGATGGCTCAAGTCAAATATTGAAGAACGAGAGCTAATGATGTGCATTTGTGTAGTTGTGTACTTAGAATGTAAAAGCCAATAAATATTCTCTACATACACACATAAATTCTGAAAAAATAGTTTTAAAATATATTTTATCATATGATACTTTCATATATTTAAAAATATTTTCAAGTATATTCTAGTAGAAAAACTCCAGTATCAAGTAATAGCCTCATATCTGAGCCAGATAGTCGACTGCTGGCAGATGAAAAATGGCTAGAACTTACTGTTGAAATTATAGCCGACTATCATTGGAAATAGTCGACTAACTGAGTAGATAGCCGACTATCAACCAAAATAGCCGACCATCTAGGTCAACTCTCAACATTTTTGGAAACTAGATTTAAAATTTTTATAGCCGTTTGAGGAGTCTTTTCAGCTAAATTTGTGCTATTATTTGCTCTATAAATAGCCAAGCTTTCATAGGTTTTCACATATCAATATTATTCATTTTTAAATCATTCTATTGCTCAAAAGTTCTCAAAGCTCTCTAAATTTATGAAAGTATATTTTGGCCACTGTTTTAATTTCTCTTGTGCTAAACTCTTAGATATTTCTTTTATTATTTCTGGCCTTACAAACTTGATTTGATCTCCAAAGCCTATAGCTTTTATTCTTGAGATTCAAACTTCAAGTTTTTTTATTTTGATCATTGTGCTTTTAACTCATATTTTCTCAAAGATCAAATCTTTATTTTTGATCTCTAAAAGCCCAAGTGCTAATATTTTAGAGACTCAATTTCATCAAGCTATTCTTTTTGATCAAGTTTAAGCTTAAGCTCAATCTTTTCAATTTGATCAAAAAAATTTCGATTTCTTTAAGTCACAATATACACTAATAAATTTGTTTAGCTTTAGGATTCTTGTACTCATTTTCATATATGTTGTAAAGTCTTTGAAGAAGACGTGAAAATTGTAATACCCAAGTAAATGGAAGGCGTTGTGTTGTACTACAGAAATTCCTAGTTGGTTGTAACTAGGTGTTGGAAATTCATAGCAAGAGGAGCTAGGTGGTTGTGCGAAGTCCTCTTCGTTCAGTTGAGGCAAGGTTACTCTGGTTGAGAGCTAGTGGATTGGTTACTGGATGTAGGCTAAGATTGGGCCGAACCAGGGTAAAAGCTGTTGTGTTTGCGATGTGTCTTATTTTTCTCTATCTCACATATTATACTCACGTGAAATTTTTATTTCCGATGTACTCATATATTTACAAGCTTGTGTTGATTAAGTACAAATTGAGGTAACTCTCATTTGAGACATAGGCAACATTATAGAATGATTTTATTTTATTGAAGAATTTTATTTGTTGACAACCTTATTCAACACCCCTTCTAGTATTGTCTGCCATCCACAGGATCCAACAAATTGCTTGGAACGACCCAGAGTTAGGTCAAGCTCCACCTCAGCTCAGACTTGGCTCTCCCTGACCCAGGTTAAAGCTACCGCAGGTCCCACTCTTGAGCCGACGAAGAGTCACGTCATCGGATGTGTCCTCGTCAGCTCCATCTCACTGTTCAACAAATTCACCCGTCAACATCCTGGAATAGCTTTAGCCTTGGTAATGGTGCCAATGATATTGCGATGCGTAAGTGGATCCAAATGACTCCCTTCCACCTATCTAATTAACAAGTAGATCCGGATGATTCCCTTCCATATATCTAATTCACAAGTAGATCCGGATGATTCCCTTCCACCTATTTAGGGGTAGTTGTGTGACATGCACACACTACAACGGCCGAGAACATTAGCGAGTCGATCCCAGTTGAGGGCTCTAGCTTCGGCTCCTCCGACGGTCAATTGAGAACTTAAGGGAGATAATATAAATTATATGAAATTGAGAGAGAGAGAGAGAGAGAGAGAGAGAGAGCTCACATCCTCCCAAATGAAAGATTATATATATAGTTTAAGAAGATGCAATTTGACAATTCAACTTTGAAGAGTGGCCTCCATCTAGGTTATACATTTGCTGGGTTCATTCTAGCTCATGTGGGCCCATATGCTTTTTCTAAGGATGAACTTGTATCACCAAAAATAAGTACAAAATGTGATCTCAAAGAAATTATAAAGAATCAATAGTCTCTAAATGGAGGGGGCCATCAGTTATTTAATAATGTTCCGCACACTCCTACTCCTTGTACAACCGACGAATGAGCCGTCAGATACGCGTTTTTTTATCCTTGAGCTTTATTTTCTCGGTGATTACTTCCATGTTATTTTCTCTGCACCATATTTGCTCTGAGATTGTCTGATTGAGTATGCCAAAGTTTTTATTTGCAAAAATCTCTCTTAAGCCTATTCACCACTCCTATAGGCTTAGATCACGATCCAATAGATTCCCTTCCACCTATTTAGAGGCAGTCGTGTGACATGCACGTACTACAACAGCCGAGAACATTAGTGAGTCGAACCTATGTGAGGGCTCTAGCTTTGGCGCCTCCGAGGTTCAATTGAGAACTTAAGGGAGATAATATTGATTATAGGAAATTCAGAGAGAGAGAATGAGAATGAGCTCACATCCTCCCAAATGAAAGATTATATATTTAGTTTATGAAGGTACATTTTGATAATTCAATTTTGATGATGGGTAGGTTATAAAGTTGGTGGGTCTCTTTTAGCTCGCGGGCACGTATGCTTTTTCTAAGTACGTACTTGTTAACGGGCGTTTTCTCACCACTGGATCGTTGACCGTCGGTTGGACGGTCAACGTGGTCAATGGATTGGTTGGAATCCCTTGGTCCCACCGAGCGTAGGGGTTCTCAACGAGGGTTTCGCGAGGCCCTACTTCGACGCGGGAAACGGCTCGCTTGGTGGGTCGAAAACGAAAAGGCTCTTCGTTTGGAGTGTGGAGCCTCGGTCAGCGGGGTGCGGAGGGGTAGCCTCAGCACCTAGGTGAGCGCTCGGCCTCGGTAAATCAAGTGCCGAGGGGAAGCCTCGGTGCCCTGATTATCGCTTGGACTTAGTTGATGGTGATGTTCGCTAGTGGCGAACGGACTCGCTGTTGTGCGGGCCTTGCTTTGGTGAGTTCCGTGCTGAAGGGTAGACTCGGCGCCTCGGGAGCTCTTTTTTCTGGACAGACGAAGAAACTCATTAGAGGGGCCAGATCTTGGTTCTGGCCAAGTCCCCTCCGATGCCTAAGTCAGAACGGATCTGAATGATGCTCGGCAGGATCGGTACGGCTCGCAAGGAGGTCGGCACACGTTTCCTCGGACCGAGCTATGGGAGGGAACATAATGGGGGAAAAGCAAGGTATTTTAGTGGAATACCTCCATTGTTAATGTCGGGGATTCGATCCTCTTCTCGGTTGCCTCCGTAATCCCTTTATAGGGTTTGGCCCATGATCGCCCCCAACCCACGTCCCCTGATCGCTCCACACTCACGCCCCCGCGATCCGCCTCCATCAAGGCACCTACGTGCGTCGTGGGGGTCGATTAATGGGCTCCTTGCGGGCCTGTCGCCTCTAGTTTGGGCTCGTGCCGCTTGCTTTGGGGCCTTTCTAAAATGGTCGTATCAATTGTCCCCATCGCTCGGGCCGTTCGGATTCTGCTGGCTCGGTTTGGGCGATGTGACTCATGGATTTTGACAGGTGCATCAGTCGAGACCAAACCATTAAATGGAGGCCATCATGACACAGCCTGTTTGAACTTCTCCATGTGCAGAATTCGAAGTGACATCGGTCTCCAGATGCTGCCACGTGTTTCCATTCGGATGGTCCTGATTCTAGGATTTCCTCTCATATAAGGATGATGTCCATCCGCATTTGATTCTTTCACGCCATTCGATCCAATTCTGTTCTTGCCAGCTTCTTCGATCCCTCCATCGCCTATCTTCATTCAGATTCTCTCTAAGGTAACTCTCCTTCTTCCTTCTCTGTCCCGTTCATTTTGCCTTATGGCGACACTTAGAATAGGTGGTTCTGTGTCGGGGTCCAGGGTTCCCCCGATGCCCGAGTCAGGCGATCCCCTGTCTTCGAGGCCTGGTGTCCCCTTGGCGACACGCCCCATTCAGGACAAGGGGAAAGGTTTGCTTTTTGTGGACCCGGTTGGCAATGATGTGGTTCGGGCAATAGAAAGGTTCGACGTTCCCCCGATAGTCCTTGGGTCGTCGTCCATAGTCCCCTTCTCGAAGGTTACGGAGATCAGAGAGAAGTATCTGTGCCATCCGTATGACGTCCAGGTTCCTTTCAACGACGAAAGGATTTGCTTTCCAAGGAGCAGGGAGGTCGGTGTCTACGTCGAGATGTTTCGCCTGGGACTCTGCTTCCCCCTTCATCCCTTCATCATCCAGGTCATGGAGTTCTTGATGGTGGCCATGTGCCAGCTGACCCCGTATTCCATTGCGGTGTTAGTTGGGTTCATCATGATCTGCGGCATCCATGGCTTCGAGCCGTCCGTCCACCTTTTCTTCCATTATTACCGGGTTCAGACGGTCGGCCGGGGGTCGTGGTAGCACATTCGGGCCCGAGCGGGGAGGGAGTGTTTGCTCGACCTGTCCCGCTGGGTGGGGGACTGGAGCTCGAGCTTTGTTTTCGTTGTTTTTCCTAGGGACACCTAGATTTTGACAGGTTGGGGAGGGCTATGTCAATATGACTTGACGTTGACCCTCTTCGAGGCCGATCAGGCTGCCATCCAGCTTTTGTCGTCTCTGCCCTTAGAGGAGAGTCGGTCTGGCCTCTGCTGGATGACCTGCTCCTTAAGACCATCATGTAGACCCCTGGTAGGTGTCTTATTCTCTTTCCGCTTTGCCTTTGGCTTACACTGTTCTTCTTTCTTTCCACAGAGATGGCGGGTCGAGAATTCAGCCGTGATGTCGACGGGCTCATCTGCCGGGGGGCCATCAGAGGCCGAGGAAACCCCTTGAGCCAAGTGCCTCGCCATGTAGTGGAGGAGGAGGTGCGCCATGCCGACCCGATGGTGGGAAGGCTGGAGCCAACGGTTGTTGCCGCACCGCTCGCCCAGGTAGTGGCGGAATCCTCCGCGGCTGCCGACCACTCAAGCTCCGTCCACACCGAGGGTGGTAATGGGGGCACCGGCCCGATGCCCCGCATGCCCACAGGTGGTCGCGGCGGGTAGCGGAAGTGCCCCCTCCGGTGTCTGTGGGGCCCGACGAGAGGAAGAAGAAGACGACGACGACGACCGTGGAGGTCCACCCCTCCGTGGTTCCCAGGGCACCAGTTGTCTTGGGGGAGACCCTTCCCCTGGCGTTGGTGGCCGCCCCCGCTGACTCAGCCGAGCCGTCTTGAGCCGGTGCCAGGGGCGCCCTGTTGACTCTCCAGGCAGGTCCCGAGGTCACGACTGGGGACGGTTTTCGCCGACCGAGTCGTGGCCATCAGCTGGCGCGGAGCTCCGCCTTTCGAGGGACTGCTCTCTCCTGGAGAGGGCTCCGTCCGACCGACTGGACGATTCTCTAGTCTGGTAGCTTCAGCAGGTTAGTCTTTTCGTCGCTCCTAATCCTGTTTAGTGAGTCCCATGGCTTACCATTTTGGTTTCGCAGGCCACCGTGATGGCCGTTGAGGTGCAGCGCCGTGCGGACCACGCGACCAACCTCGAAGAGTCTGTGGCATGAGAGCGCTTGAGGGTTGGGGTGGTCGAGGTGGCGGCCGAGGAAGCCCACATGGAAGCTCGACAGCTGCGGCGTCGGGTTGATGAGCTCGCCTCCGAGGGCTGGATCTGCAGGGGCGGAAGAAGCCTTCCATCGGGAGAGGGGCAAGCTCTGGAATGAGCTGGGGGCCCTGCGTCAGGCGGATCGGTTCATCGAGGAGGTGGAGAGGGGCTATAAGGGGGTCTTGAGGCCGCGGATTGCGGAGGCCCTTAGGGAGGCCTTCGATACCTACGAGAACCTCTTGGCCCCCAGGATTGTGGGTATCTTCCGAGACTCCTTTCAGAGGTTTGAGGAGCGTGCCCGACAGTCGCTTCCCCGACCTCCGCCAGGCCCCGAAGATCCTCCTTGCTCCGAGCAAGGCGAGGTTCCAGAGGACGCCTCCTCCCGGGCCCCGGCCCCCTAGGCAGTGCTTCTCTATTTTTGTTCCCCTCCCCCTTTGACCTGTAATACAGAACAATTTTTGGGTGCAATGTATAAAGTGTTTCTTAGGTCCTTGTACCTCTTTGTTTCTTGTTATTTTTCCGGTTGTCTTCATCTCCAGCCTCCCGCTGATAGAGTCGTTTCGCGGAGGGGGAAGACTCTTGGTCTTTTGGGCCGCAGTAGTATTCGATCCAGTTGGGGGGCAAGGGGGATCCCTTGTTGTCCACCCATCACTCGTCGTGCGCCGGGGGGGAGGGGGGGTTCCCGGGACACCATGTCGATCAGCCTGATTGACTTGTGCCTTGGGAGTGTTCTCGGCCTACATGCTGTGGTTTTCCCTTTGTCCGTGATCCTCAGACCGATCGGGTGACCGCCTTGCGGAAGGGGGGGCTTGCCATCAGTCTTATGGGCGGTCGGGGGATCGGCCTGCTGGGGGAGTTGCCCCCAGCCCTACGGCCGATCGGATTGCTTGAGCCGCTGGGGGAGCTATCCCCAGACTTACACCCAACCAATGTTCTGACCCGCTGGGGGAGTTACCCCCAGCCTTACGGGGGGCCATGTTGATCTGCCCGTTAGGGGAGTTGCCCCAGCCTTACGGTCGACCGGGTCGGCTAGTCAGCGGGGGGATCTACCCCTCGGCTTATGACCAACCGATGGTCCCGTCTGCTGGGGGAGTTGCCTCCAGCCTTACGGACAGGCTTGGTGATCGGCCAGCTGGGCGAGTTGCCCCAAGCCTTATGGCTATCGGATCGGCTGGTTAGTGGGGGAGCTACCCCTTGGCTTATGACCAACCGATGGTCTCGTCTGCTGGGGGAGTTGCCCCTCGCCTTACGGACGGGCTTGGTGATCGGCCCGCAGGGGGAGTTGCCCCCAGCCTTACAGTTGATCGGGTCGGTTGGTCCGCGGGGAAGCTATCCTCCGGCTTACGACCAACCGAAGAACCCGCCTGCTGGGGGAGTTGCCCCCCGCCTTACGGATGTGCTTGGTGATCGGCCCGATGGGGGAGCTGTCCCTAGCCTTACAATTGATCGGGTCGGTTGGTCCGCGGGGAAAGCTATCCTCTGGCTTATGACCAACCGAAGAACCCGCCTGCTGGGGGAGTTGACCCCAGCCTTACGGACAGGCTTGGTGATCGGCCTGCTGGGGGAGCTGCCCCCAGCCTTACAGTCGATCGGGTTGTAACCCCCTCCCGGGGGGTGATTTCCCGTCTGCTCCGCAATCGATCGCCAAGCCAGATAAAGTGAGAAAAACATAGCTGTACTAACATGGTTCTCTTTACATTCCTTAAACCCGGGTGTACGTTTGAGGAAAACAAAATGGGGGAGGTGAGGGCAAGCTAGCCATGTCCTGGCGAGGTTGCGACTGATTGTCCTGTCTGCTCCCTCGATGATCCGCATGGCCGCCTGAACCACGTTCACCTTCTTTCCTTTGTCCATCTGCTTGGATGTCCCCTCCCCGGGGGCGGCGGTTGAGTCATCGACGAAAGTCTTTAAGTGGCCCCGACTGACCAGCTTCTCTATATCCTTCTTTAAATGCCAGCAGTCGTCGGTGTCATGGCCATTATCTTTGTGATACTTGCAATACTTCTCGTCGTACTTCCTGCCTCTCTTCATCCTCGGAGGTGGCCTGCTGAAGCGCCCTTTCTTTTGCGCATGCACGCGGACGACGTTAGTGGCGGTGTTCAGCTTGGGGGTCGTTGGTCCTCCCTGCGCTGCTTTCCTTTGGCCCTCTTCTTCTGCAATGCTTCGTCAGGGCCACGGCGCTCGCTCTCGTCGCGCTTGGATCTTTGCCTGGCCCCCACCTGGTAACTCCGGTCCTCTGTGGCCAGCGCTTCTTCCGTCAGCATGTAGCGCTCTACCCGGGCTATGACCTCGACGAGGTATTTGGGTGGATCATTGTGCAATGACTTTTTCAGACCCCTGTGTCGGAGCCCTTTCTTCAAGGCCGTTTTCACGACCAACTCGGGGCAGCTCTCCACATTCAGTCTTTCTGCATTGAAACGACGCATGTAGGGCCTTAGGGTTTCCCAGGGACCATGCACTACATTGAACAGGAGTTCTGAGTCCGGTTTTACCTGACTCCCGGCCATGAACTGTTTGCAGAACTGTTGGGAGAGGTCCTCGAAGCTGTCGATGGAGCGATTGGGGAGGCTGTGATACCAGCTCCGGGCTGATTTCTGGAGGGTGGAGTAGAAGCCTCTGCTAAGTAGGGTGTCGTCGGCCCCTTGGAACGCCATGACTCCCTCATAATCCATGACGTGGTCCTCCGGGTCGTCCGTGCCATCATACTTCTCTAAGGTCGACACCTTGAATCTTGAGGGCACCCGTGCTTTAGTTATCCTTCTGGTCAGTGGGCAACGGTCGCCACAGGCACCCCCGGGCGCCCACCCGTGCCCAAACAGAGGTCGAGCTGCTGCGACGAGCGACCGGAGTCACACCGGGGGCTCGCCTGAATCCCAGCCGAGCTGGGGACGGGAGTTGGTCGGCGGGCGCCTCTCTTCTCCCATTGGTATTCTCGGCTCTTTCGCTTTCTGTGATGGGGACTCTCGCTTCAGCGGGGTCGGTCCCCCGTGGCTCGACGGTCGGTCGATTGCCGATTTGTTGAGCGTGGTTGCCGAGACGAGGCCGTAACCGATTCGTCCCCTGCTTGCTCGGGACCCCCCTCGTCCTCCTCCTGAGGCAAGTGGGAGTGAGGGATCGCACTGGGACGAAGTTCGGAAGGGTGAATCGCCATTCCGGGTTGGTCCCTCCATCCCCGTGGTCCGCAATCACGGCCGAGCGTAAAGGCCGGCGGACCCCTCCCTGATCGGGGGTCGTTGCCGTCCCGTCACCCAGGATGGATGAGTTGCCAACGAGCTGTTGGATCATGGCAGCCAACGTCTGGATGTGGGCATTGGTCTCTTGTGCAAAGAGACGGAGCTGCTCTTGGGTCACCGAGCGGGAGTCGCCTGTCCCCTCGGTGGTGTGGCTGTGCTGGTTCTTGGGTGGGATGTAATCGCCCTCCTCATGGATGGGGGGTATTCGCCCCAAGCCGTTGCAGATCGGTTCCATTTCAGTGGTTTGACGTGGGCTTGCGTCGGTTCCCACAGACGGCGCCAGATATTTACGAGTGTTTTCTCACCACTGGATCGTTGACCGGCGGTTGGATGGTCAACGTGGTCAAGGGATTGGTTGGAATCCCTTGGTCCCACTAAGCGTAGGGGTTCTCAACGAGGGTTTCACGAGGCCCTGCTTCGGCGTGGGAAACGGCTCGCTTGGTGGGTCGAAGACAAACGGGCTCTTCGTCCAGAGTGTGGAGCCTCGGTCAGCGGGGTGCGGAGGGGTAACCTCGGCACCTAGGTGAGCGATCGGGCTTGGTCAATCAAGTGCCGAGGGAAAGCCTTGGAGCCCTGATTATCGCTTGGACTTAGTTGATGGTGATGTTCGCTAGTGGCGAACGGACTCGCTGTTGTGCGGGCCTTGCTTTGGTGAGTTCCGCGCTGATGGGTAGACTCGGCGCCTCGAGACCTCTTTTTCCTGGACAGACGAAGAAACTCGTCAGGGGGGCCGGACCTTGGTTCCGGCCAAGTCCCCTCCGATGTCTAAGTCAAAACGAATCGGAATGATGCTCGGCGGGATCGGTACGGCTCGCAAGGAGGCCGGCACACGTTTCCTCGGACCGAGCTATGGGAGGGAAGATAATGGAGAAAAGCAAGGTCTTTTAGTGGAATACCTCCGTTGTTGATGTCGGGGATTCGATCCTCTTCTCGGTTGCCTCCGTAATCCCTTTATAGGGTTTGGCCCACGATCGCCTCCAACCCACGTCCCCTGATCGCTCCCCACTCACGCCCCCGCGATCCGCCTTCATCAAGGCGCATGCGTGCATCGTGTGGTTGATTAATGGATTCCTTAATGGTCATTAAGGTGCCACGCTCTTAGGGGAGCGGTTATCTCCTGCGAGCGTGGGCTAACCGTACGTGTGCCGGGTCGTGGCTGGTCCGACTCCAAGTCCTTTTGTGGGCCTCATCGGATGGACCGGATCCCATTTGCGGGCCTCCCGCCTCTAGTTTGGGCTCGGACCGCTTGCTTTTGGCCCTTTCTAAAATGATCGTATCAGTACTAGTATCACCGAGAAAAATTACAAAATGTGATCTCAAAGAAATTATCAAAGACTTACAAAAAAAAAAAGAAATTATTAAAGAAGCAATAGTCACTAAATGGAGGGGGCTATCTGTTTATTTATTATGTCCCGCACACTCCTCGTACGACCGACCAACGAGCCGTCGGATACGCGTCCTTCATCCCCGTGCTTGGCGTCTAATAATAACACTAACACGAATAATAATAATAATATTGGGTGAACCGAGCAGCACGACAGCGGCCTCACAATGCTGCCAACTCCCCCTTCCTCGACTCTGCCACCAATGAATAACGATGACGCAATATTATTGACAGTGTCTGGTGGCGTGCTTGCTTTAAACTCCCCCCAACGTTCCATTCGTTTTGTCAAAAGTTATTATCGCTTCAATTATTCAATCTCATACCCCTGCGGCATTCTTTCTTGACTCAATTTTGTTTCATCCCCCCCCCCCCCCCCCCCCCCCCCCCCCCCCCCCCCCCCCTCCAAATAAGTTATCTAGTGTTAGATGGGAGACGATGGCTCATCGCCATCGTACACGGTGGACGATGCGCTTGGGTCGATGGGGTTTGGGAAATTCCAAGCCCTCGCCCTCGCCTATGCCGGCGTCGGGTACGCCGCCGAGGCCATGGAAGTGATGTTGCTTTCGTTCGTCGGGGCGGCTGTCCAGTCGGAATGGAGCCTTTCTTCCGGCCAAGAGAGTCTCATCACCAGCGTCGTCTTCGCCGGCATGCTGTTGGGTGCCTATTCCTGGGGCATTGTTTCTGACACCTACGGACGGAGGTTTGCTTTTTTCAATTGCTTGATTTCCCACAAATTATGTAATGTGTAAATTAAATTAAACACCCCGTGCTTTCTTGGATTCTGGTTTCACATCCATTCTACTGTCATTTTCTAGTATAATGCTATTTTGTTTACGATTTCGTTAGTTTTGCTGATAATTTGAGCCCATTTATAGTCAGAAATAACCTGTACACATACACGGAGAAAAAAATAATCCTCATGGTGTTTTCTCACCATAGGTAGGTTGACTACAGGGCTGGAGGTCAATGCGATCACGCATGACATGTGTGGCCTCTAGGAGCGGGATGCAGCTCGTTCGGCTTTGACGAAGAGCGTGCGGGTCCGAGCGTCGGCGTGCCGAAGGGAGTCCTCGGCAAGGCGACGGCCTCCGTAGGAGCGTAGATGAACGGGATCGGGGGGCGAGCACGTTCGGCTTCGGGCTGATTGGGCACCGAAGGGTAGCCTCGACGCGGCTGGATCTCCTTAACTTGAACAGACGAAAAAGCTCGTCGGGGGGTCGGACCTTGGTTCCGACCAAGTCTCCTCCGATGCCTAAGTCGGAACGGATCTGAAGGATGCTCGGTGGGATCGGTATGACTCACGGGGAGGCCGATACGCGAGTCCTCGAGTCGAGCTGTGGAGGAGAATTGTGAGGTGGGAGATAAGGTCGTTTAAGAAAAATACCTCGGTCTTTTGGGTATTCAGAAAGTGATCCCTTTCTACGTTATTCTTTGAGTCGCTTTATAAGAGTCTTCCCCGACCACATCTCCTCGACGTCCCTCTATTTTGCCCCGATGATCCGCTACTTTGATGGTGCCTTCATGGGTCATGAAGGTAAGCGTAATGGGGCACCTTAATGGTGATTAAAGGGGCGCGTTTTAAGGGGAGTGGTTAACTCCTGCTGGCGTAGGCCAGCGGTTGCGTATACTTTGGTCCGAGGCCGGCCTGACTCCGAGTCTTCGTGGGGGCATCGTTTTCCTCAGGCCCGTAGACTTGCGACACGGGCTTGTGTTGTTCGGTCTAGACCCATCCTGGGAGGGTCGTATCAATTGTCCCCATTGCTTGGGCCGTTCGGATCCCGACGGTTCAGTTCGAGGGATGTGATCCGTGTGGAGTTGACATGTGCGTTAGTCGAGGCAGTGGCATTGAATGAAGGTCATCATAGCCCTGCCAGGTTGAAATTCTCCTGCCACTGGGAGCGGAATTCGAAGTGCTGTGCCTCGCGGGATGTCGACGCGTGTGCATTGGTATACGGCTTGCGATGGAGCGGAGGATTTTGGGAGAGTAGTATAAAGGGCAGCGGTCGTCTTGCGGATGAAGGCTCTGCTCTTTCAACGATGTCTTCTCCTCCCTCATCCCTCGCGTCTGCCTCAGTTTTTCTCCACGTCGCATTATGTGTCCCTCGTCCTCATCTTCTGCCTCTGGCGTAGGTCGGCCGGCTACTGCCGCCACACCCGTTCAACCCCGAGGATCGGTCACGGAGGTGATGGGGTGGCCGTCGGCGATTTGTGCTACCTCGATTGGGCCATTGCGTTCCAGATACCTCCTTCCCCCATGTTACGCCCGTGCCCCTGAGAAGGACGTGAGGGTCTGCTTTCCGGGTCGTCGCGAAGTCGGGGTGATGAACAGAGCTTTAGGTTCGGGCTGTGATTCCCTCTCTACCCCTCCATCACCGTGCTCCTGAGGGCATATGGGCTTGCACTTTGCTAGTTCTGCCCCAACGATGTCGGGTCTTTGGTGGGGTTCATCGTGCTCTGTTTACTCAATGGGATAGAGCCGACCCTTCGCCTTTTTGCTCAATTCTTCCGTATGAGCCATCATAAGTCGGGTGTCTGGCTTTACATCAGCGTCCGTCCGAAGAAGAGCTTGGTGTTGGGGCTGCCAACTTCTGTGAAGCATTGGAAGTGGGAGTACGTCTTCGTGGGCTTCTCTACATAGGTGGATTTTTCGGTCTGATGGGGGAACGAGCTCGCTGACCCTTGAGTTTGGGGGACTCACCGAAGCAGAGGCCAATGCGGTCCATGTTGTCGAGCGGAAGATCGATGTCCTCTTCTCGGATCACGTCTGAGGAAGACCGTGTGGCCCATCGGTGAGTCCTTTCGGAACACTGGAGCGCTTCCGGGAGAATTTATCGGATGGATCTCGTCCAAGTAAGATCGTTAGGGATGACAATAATGGCCTGACCCGCCCGGCCCGACCTGGCCCGACCCGATTTTGACCCGGCCCGCAGCCGGGTCGGGGCAAGCTTGGGCTTTGTATGCGCCCCGACCGGACCCGACCGGACCCGACCCGCTCCGGTAAACTATAGAGGTTTACTATTTTGATGCGGACCATGCAGTCAGCGAATAACCTATAACGCATACTATATTCCACTGTTCTCCTAATTGGGCCAATTCACAATTCCAAATTACCAAATAAATCAAAATTCTCCCAATTCACAAATAAAATTTTTATTTGGGATTCATATGGATGGCACTAATGACTTGACCCGATCGGCCCGACCCGATTTTGGTAAGAAAGAACCCGTCCCGTCCCGTCCCACGACCTGCACCGCCCCGGCCTGTAGACGGGTCGGGGAAAGCTTAGGTAGTTAAATACCCGCCCCGCCCCACAATATTGCCATTCCTAAAGATCGTCCCTTTAATTTGTCCTTTTTGCAGGCGGGTTCGGCCAGTGCACTTCTCAGTCCTCCATTCCGATCTCCGTGCCAGATCCCAGCCCGCAAAGCGGGGATCATGTTTTGGAGGTTCGAAGGAAGCGGCATGCTGTGTCTTTTGGAGGGGGCGTGAAGCGAACGAGGGAGCAGGTGCCGCTAGTTCAGGGAGGGACGAGCGGAAGAGAACACGGGTCCGCGTTGCTGTCGGGGACGCTCCCCTCCTTGAAGCCTCCGCCCAGACTTGCCAGACGAAGGATAGGTGGCCTTGAGGCAGCTCCTTGCCATCCCGCTCAGGGCCTCTCCTGGTGGACTACGAGCGATCTTTGGGCATTTTCAGGTCGGCCGAGGTCGACCTACCGCAGTCGGGGGAGGGGTTATTCAGTCCTCGCTTTCCTGTGGGACTGAAGTAGTCCGTCTTCTCAGATTGCGGGGTCGCGGCTCGGCTGGCCGAGAACATCAGCCTGTCCCGGGACCAGTCCGTGCTGGATGGGGTGAGAGGCGACAGGCTCGCGGCCTTCGTGATACAGGCTGGCCAGCAGGTTAGGTCTTTTGTGGCAGCGCATGTCACCCTTTGTAGGTGCCTCTAATTTGCGTTTTTTCGTTGGCGTAGTTGTCCTCAGTCGGCCTTTCGATGAGGCGTCAATTCGTGGCGCTTTCGGATGCGAGGGCGGGTCTCGCCCAGAAGCCGATAGCGGAGGAGGATGCCGACGAGGCGGCCCTGGATGCCGAGGAACGCGTCAGGTTGTTGGAGACCCGGATTGCCGAGCTCTCGACCGACCTGGAGAGTTCGGACGTGGAGAGAGCTTTGGCGCGCGAAATTGAAGGCCGAGGAGAGGGTTGCCGAGTTGGAGAAGGCCGCTGAGGTAAGAGAGTCCGGTGGTCCGGTGGAGTGGACCAAGGTCAAGGAGCTCGAAGACCTGCTGGAGAAGGTGGAGGAGAGGGATCACGCTCTCTTGGCCAAGCTTAACAAAGGCTCTCAGGAGAGTGAGAAGGAGAGGGTGGGGCACCTGCGTCAGGTCGTCGTTTTCGAGGACCAGATCAAGGAGTTGGAGGCGGTGGACCCCACACAAATCGCCAAGGAGGCCGTAGATGAGTATGCCATCACCTCTGTCGCCACATGGATGTATGCGGCGTTTGAGATGGGGTTTGCCCGTTGTCGGAGTGAGATCCAGCGGAGATTTCCGCATTCAGGATCTCGTTCGAGGAGCTCCAAATGGATTCCGAGGACGAGGAGGGGCACGTCAACTGCTCTGAGGGTGTCGATCAGCTGGATGACGCTCCCGCGGATGCCTCGGTCTCTCAGGAAGGAGTAGGGCCTAGCCCATTAGCTTTTCCTCCTTTTGTTTTGTCACTTTGTACATGACCTTTGGCATTTCGCCGAGGTTTTTGTAATAGCCGACCATATTAAAAAGCTTTCCTCTTTTCTCTTTTTGTGTTGTGGTGATATGCCCTCTCCCGTAATCTCGATCGAGATGTTTGAGCAGACGGACTTGGGGGAATCGCGTCGACTGGTTTGGTGATCGGTCCGCTGGTGAGCAGGGGGACTTGCCCCCGGCTTCACGGTCGGACAGATCGCTGGGCCGGTGCCAAGGAGAAGTCCCCAGGCTACGGTCGAGCGGGTGTTCGGCCCGTTGCGGGGTTGCCCTCAGTTTTACGGTCGAATGAGTGACCGATCTGCTGGAGGACTTGCCCTCCAGCCTTACGGTCGATCGGGTGATCGGCCTGTTGGGGGAGTTGCCCACAGCCTTATAGTCAAACAGGTTGGTCGGTCCGCTGAGGAGTTGCCCTCGCCCTTATGGTCGAAGGGTTGGTCGGCCAGCTGAATGAACTACCCCCAGGCTTACGGTCGATCGGCGGATCGGCCAGCTGGGGAAGTTGCCCCCAGTCTTATGGTCGATCAGGTGATCAGCCTGCTGGGGGAATTGTCCCCAGCCTTATGGTCGAACGGATCGGTCGGTCAGCTGGGGGAACTACCCCTAGGCTTACGGTCGATCGACGGATCGGCCTGCTGGGGGAGTTGTCGCCAGCCTTATGGTCAAACGGGTCGGTCGGCCAGCTGGGAGATCTACCCCAGGCTTACGGTCGATTGACGGATCGGCCTGCTGGGGGATTTGCCCCCAGCCTGATACCCGAGCCGGTGATCGGCCTGCTAGGGGAGTTGCTCCCATTCTTATGGTCGATCGACGGATCATCCTGCTGGGGGAGTAGCCCCCAGCCTTACGGTCGAACCGGTGATCGGCCTGCTGGGGGAGTTGTCCCCAGCCTTATGGCCGATCGGGTGATTGTCCCGCTGGGGGAGTTACCCTCAGCCTTACGGTCGATCAGCGGATCGGCCTGCTGGAGGAGTTGCCCCCAGCCTTTTGGTCAAACCGGTGATATGCCTGCCGGGGGTTGTTCCCAGCTCGGTCTGAGGAACGACTAGATGCAGAGAGAGATCTTTCATTCACAACCGTTTTCTCCTTTCAGTACATTCACCTAGATTGGGGGAGGGGGAAGCGTTGTACACGTTCACTGATAGTACTTGCAGAGGTGCTCTGCATTCCAGGTGTGAGTCAGCGCCTTCCCTCTTAGAGTAGAGAGCCGGTATGTGGTAGGGCTGAGGACCTCAGTAACCTTATAGGGCCCTTCCCATTTGGCAGCGAGCTTTCCTTTGCAGGCGACCTCTGTGTTGAAGATTGCTTTCCTGAGGACCAAATCTCCTTGGTGGAAACTTCTTCCTTTGACCCGGGAGTTGTAGTAGCGGGCCACCCATTGTTTTGTTGGACGATCGAGGTCAGGGCTTGGCCTCGCCGTTCGTCCACGAGCTCTAGGTTGAGCTCCTAGCCTTTCGAGTTTCTCTCTTCTTCGAAATGTCTGAGGCGGAGGGACTCCTTGCACACCTCAACATGCACAACTGCTTCAGTGCCGTAGGCGAGCATGAATGGAGTCTCTCCCGTGGCCTCCTTATAGGTTGTCCGGTATGACTAGAGTATCCCGGGGAGCTCCTCCGGCCATTTTCCGTGTGTTCCGTCACATTCTTGCGAAGTGGTTCGATGATGCATTTGTTAGCGGTTTCGGCCATCCCATTAGTCTGGGGGTGTGCCACAGAGGCAAACAAAAGCTTGATCTTCCATTGTGCGTAGAAATCTTTGAACCTCGCAGAATTGAACTGCTTCCTATTGTCAGTGACGATGGATCGAGGTATCCCAAACCTGGAGATGATGGAGTTCCATACAAAGCTCTTTGCCTTCTTCCAGGTGATGGTGGCCAGCGGCTCGGCTTCGATCCATTTGGTGAAGTAGTCCACCGCCACAATCAGGAATTTCCTCTGTCCTTTTTCGGAGGCGAATGGACCGATGATGTCCAGCCCCCACTTGGCGAAGGGGAATGCTGATTATCGGGACAAATTCTGCTGGAGGAGACGAGCCGAGCTTGGCGAACCGTTTGCATTTCGGACACTTCTGAATGTACTCGGTCGAGTCGTTGACCATGGTCAGCCAGTAGTATCCCTGCCTTAAGATCTTCATGGCGACCGTCTTGCCCCCGTGGTGATTTTCGCAGATCCCTTCGTGGACCTCCCGGATGACGTAGTCAGCTTCCTGTGGCCCGAGGCACTTGAGGTAGAGGAGGACATCGGTTTTCGTCCAGCGCATCTTGTATAACACTCCCTCCTAGAGTACGTATCGGAGGGCTTTCGTTCCAGCGTCCGACGCTCATCTTGGTTCTTCGGGACTTCTCTAGCGGATATGTACCGCACGATCGGATCCATCCAGGTGGGCTCTGCGTTGATGACCATCAGCTCTTTTACCTCCGTACTGGGGGTTCGAAGGTTCTCAACATAGATGGCACGAGCCAACTCCTTAAGAGAAGAGGAAGCCAGTTTCGACAAGGCGTCTGCACGGGCGTTCTCCGATCGCGGCAGGTGGAGGGTCTCGACGTGTTTGAACCTGGACAGCTCGGTCTTGGCCGAGGCTATGTAACGTTGCATCGCCTCTTCTTGAGCCACATAGTCTCCTTGCAGCTTGTTGATGATGAGTTTGAAATCGCTACGAAGGCGTACAGAGTTAGCCCCTAGTGCCTGGGCTAGCTTCAAGCCATTGATGGCGGCCTCGTACTCGGCCACGTTGGTGGTGGCCGGAAACTCGAATCGGAGTGCATACTCGATGGTGTTCCCGTCGGGGGACCGAATGACGATGCCGGCCCCGTTCCTCGCCTGGGTCGTCGAACCATCTACGGGGACCATCCATGCATCTTTGTCCCCTGGTTGATCGAAAAGAACGACGTCAGCCAAAAGGAAAGACAAAGGTTGTGGCGTTATGTTAGACCCACGGGGCCGACGCACGCAAGGGAGGGACGCGCGCAAGGGGGAGGAGCCGACTTAAGGGCATTTTGGTCTTTTGGTATTTTCTAGTGTTAGAAGAGGGTTTTCTTATTTAATCTAGGGCTGGCCGTCATTTGTATTCATGCTTGATAATTGATATTTCTCTTGAGCATCCTTAGGTAGATCTAGATTAAACGGGTGCAGACGTTCTCTCTTGGCGTCTTGGGAGGAGAATACACCTTTTTGTATTCAATTATCTTGTTATTGCTTTTATTATCAATAAAGATTTGATCTTTCCTACGAGATCCTATCAATTTGGTATCAGAGCGTGACGATCCATGGTGGCACCGACAACGAGATCGAAGGATAAATTCGATACCTTGGAGGAAAAACTCATGGTAGAAATTGATGGGGTTAAGAAATCACACGAGGAGACGATGAAGGCGATGAAGGCGTTGGCGGAATCCATCAACTTATTGGCGGCTAATCAAGCCAAGCAAGGGGAACAATTGACGAAGCTTCTCTCCCAAAGATCGACGAGTCACCCCGATGAAGGTAACCCTAATTTGACACCAAATGCGGCAACTTTGAAGAAAGAGAAGGAAAGAGAGGAGATTTTTGAACCAAACCAAACCAATCCTATTTCGTGGAAGAAATTAACGAGAAAGACGAGGGGATCCGTGGAAGGGGGACTATCACGAGGACATTCGGCAAAGGGCGGAGGAAACGAGGAGGGGGGACGGCGAGTTTGGCCGTCACCCCCACGAGACGCGGCGAGAGGAGGGGCTCCCCACGGAGCCCCTAGAGGAGGGATGGGGGGCGGCGCACCCCCTGACCCGCCAGGGGCCGGCGAACCCCCGCCGGCCCCTGACGGGCCTGACGAACCCTGCCCCCAGCCGTGACAGGCTGGGGGGCCTTCGCCAGGGCCGCGCGGCCCTGGGTAGCCTTGGCCCTGGGCCATGGAGGCCATGCGCAGGAGCGCACGGGCCCTGTTGGGCCCTCGCTTTTCTGCGGGCCTTTCGACGAGTTTCGACGGCCTTTCGACGACCCCGGCGAGCAGCGTGGACGACGACAGCAGCTCGAGTGGGGGTTTCAGCCCTATTTGGAGGACCCGACGCGAGACTTTGGAGGTGGATTTGACCCTGGGGAGGGACATGGGTACTACGATGACGGTGGAGGCTACGTGGCTGAGTTTGGTGATGATGCAGATCGGGATGACTTCGATGGCTGGCATGGAGGTCACCGAGGGGACTATGTGGGCCGCGGGGGAATGCCATCTAGATAGTACGAGACCCAGGATGAGAGGCGGCAACACTATCGTCCGCATCACCGTATTGAGGGGAGGCCCGATCAGGGGCACTTTGTAGGAGACTGCAGGGTGCTAAAGCTGAAGATGCCACTGTTCGGAGGTGAGGATCCGCATGCCTGGTTGTTAACCGCGGAGAGATATTTCGCAGTGCACCACTTGACAGATGCAGAGAAGCTGGAGGCGGAGTTATTTGCATGGAGGGAAGAGCCTTAGGGTGGTATCAGTGGACGGAGAGGAGGCAGCAGATTCAATGCTGGGAGGAGCTGAAGGACCTTGTCCTGGAGAAGTTCAAGGATCCCCGCCTGGGAAACTTGTATGAGCAGTTATACACTCTCAGGCAGGAGGGACCGGTGAGGGAGTATTGCGAGGGTTAAGACCTTATCCAGGAGAGTACACGGCGTGTCAGATGAGTCTTTAGAGGGCACTTTCCTGGAGGGGATGAGGCCTAGTCTCCGAGCTGCAGTGAGACCCTACAAGCCTAGGGGCTTTTCGAGGTCATTGAGATGACACAACTGGTAGAGGACTCACGAGAGGAGGACAGGAGAGCCAGGAGCGGCTACAGTGGCCAGGTACAGCGGGGCACCTCCTCTGGAGCCGACGGGGCCGGGGTCACCACTGAGGCAGATCAGACGAGTCTCGAGAAGACGGGTGAGCAGATTAGCATGCCACCTGCTGGGAGCCAATTCCGGAGGATGTCCGATGCGGAGATGAGAGAGAAGCGGCAAAAGGGGATATGTTTCAGATGCGATGAGCGCTTCACCCCTGGACACCGATGTGCGGGTCGCAAGCTGCAAGTGTTAATCGCAGAGGCAGACGATGATGATGATGTGGAGGACGAAGGGATCAGAGGAGATGCCGACTCCCCCTCGGAGTAGCACCGCCAGTGATGTCATTCACCACCTTGAGGACAATGTGGATTTTCAGGGGGTGGAGTAGTGTTAGACCCACGGGGCCGACGCACGCAAGGGAGGGACGCACGCAAGGGAGAGGAGCCGACTTAAGGGTATTTTGGTCTTTTGCTATTTTCTCGTGTTAGGAGATGGTTTTCTTATTTAATTTAGGGCTGGCCGTGATTTGTATTCATGCTTGATGATTGATATTTCTCTTGAGCATCCTTAGGTAGATCTAGATTAAACGAGTGCAGACGTCCTCTATTGACGTCTTGGGAGGAGAATACACCTTTTTGTATTCAATTATTTTGTTATTGCTTTTATTATCAATAAAGATTCGATCTTTCCTACTAGATTCTATCACGTTACTATGTTCGGGCTCGTCTCCTCGGGGGCGTTTTGATGCGATTTGCTAGGGATTTGAAGATAAAAATGGGACTTTTATTGGAATTTCAGATCTCACAATTAAAGAGGAACACTAATACAATAATCTACTCGCTAACTAATAACTAGAAGACAATTCTTAACCTAGGGGGAAAAGCCGAAATCCTAATACAATTAGTCTAAGGGATAAACTAAAATACTCTCTCAATTTTCGCATAAGAATTAGGGTCGGCTCAACCCCCTTAAATAGGCAAAGCACACCTATTTGTTCTTTTACGCACACGCCCCTCCTCTTAATTTCCAGCCGCATCACTACTCCGCCCCTGAAAATCCACCTTGTCCTCAAGGTGGTGCATGATGTCCGTGTGTCATCCGTCCTACCCGGTCAATTGCACTCCTCCCGGATCAAACGGATGAGAGTGGTCCCCACCGCTTTCAACGACGTCCGGAGAAATATCGTCGGGCCAAGGTGGGATCCAAAAAACGTCGTCGGGCCCCCACAAGTACTATGGATGGTCGTCGTCATCGATGCACTGCTGGAATCCTTCCCCGGGCCCCATAGATGGCTGAAATCCTGAAAATTGTGCTCCACGGACCTCGTGCGGGGCCTCCATGGGCCTGGAAATCCTCGAAAAAAGCCTGTCGGTCGTCCTGGAAGGTCGGTGGGGCCCCCAAGAGGTCCACCGGCCCTCGGGATCCCCCCTGGGGTCGGCCGAAGCCCCCCAGGGCGTCGCCGGGGGCGGCCGGCCCTGAAAATGGGTCGGCGGCCCCCAGGCGGTACTCCCTGGGGCCGCCGCCTGCGCATGGAGGGGCGGCAGGTGCGGCCGCCCCTCCCGGGGGCTTGGCGGCCCTCCGCCGCCCCTCTGGGGGTTCGCCGGGCCCCCCAGAGCTCCCTGGGGGGTCGGCGGCTCCCCGGAGGGCTGCCGAGGGCCGGAATCACCCCGCCGGCCCCTCTGTCTTCGTGTCGTGGCGGCGCGTGGTCGTCCCTCTCCGACGACAGATCTGCGTCGTTATATCCTGACTTCTTCAGATCTGGCTCCGGATCTGGTGGATCTACGCCTGGAAGCTCCAGATCTGGATCTGAAAATTCCAGATCTGGATCTGAAAATTCCAGATCTGGATCTGAAAATTCCAGATCTGGATCGTCGACAGCCGCAGGCTTCAGATCTATCTTTGTCTTTGCAGCGGAAAGATAGCGACGGTCGATCTCCGCCACTTTCTCCTTGTAGCAACGATTGATCTCCGCCAAATTCTCCATTATTTGACGGCACACCCTTTCCCTTCGCTCTACCCATGCGTCGATTAGATCCATAAATCGGGTGCTCGCCCTGGATCTAGTGCTCTGATACCAATTTGATGCGATTCGCTAGGGATTTGACAATAAAAATGGGACTTTTATTGGAATTTCAGATCTCACAATTAAAGAGGAACACTAATACAATAATCTACTCGCTAACTAATAACTAGAAGACAATTCTTAACCTAGGGGGAAAAGCCGAAATCCTAATACAATTAGTCTAAGGGATAAAATAAAATACTATCTCAATTTTCGCATAAGAATTAGGGCCGGCTCAACCCCCTTAAATAGGCAAAGCACACCTATTTGTTCTTTTACGCACACGCCCCTCCTCTTAATTTCCAGCCGCATCACGTTTCTCCATTAACGGTGCATTCGGCGATAAAGTTCGCCAGTGCCTGCCCCTTGATGGCTGTCTGCGGCTTATATCGGAGGTCGAACTCGCTCAGCTCTACTCCCCAATTCAACATCCTCTCCATCCGATCGAACCTCTTAAGGTTCTGCTTGAGCTAGGAGTCGGTTAGGACCAGTATGGTGCGGGCTTGGAAGTAAGGGCGAAATCGTCGCGCCGAGAGCACAAGGGCGTATGCCAATTTCTCTATGGGGCTGTATCGCCCCTCCGCATCCCTCAGGATTCGGCTAGTATAATACACCGGGTTTTGCATCCCGGCGTCTTCTCTGATCAGCACTGAGCTCACCGCTTCTCCGATACTGGCTAAGTAAAGGCTCAGCGGTTCCCCTTCCCTGGGTTTGGAGAGGAGTGTGGGTCTGCGGAGGTATTCCTTCAGCTCGGCGAATGCTCGGGCGTAGCTCTCGTCCCATTCCACGGCCTTCCTCTTCTCGACGGGTTTGGCGAGAGGCTTTCTCAGGGTCCTGAAGAATGTGAGAGATCTCTCTGCGGATTTGGACAGGAAGGGCAGCGATCCACCCATTCAGCCTCTGCAGCTCCTTGATCATTGCCGGCTCCCTCATGTTGACTAGAGCCTCAATCTTGTCGGGGTTGGCTTCAATGCCACGGTTGGTGATCATGAAGCCCAGGAATTTTTCAAACCTCACCCGAAACGTGCATTTAGTGGGGTTGAGTCTGATGTTGTGCCTTCGTAGCTGCTCGAAAGTCTCTCGAAGGTCGACAATATGGTCGGCGGGGTCCTTGTACTTGACCAGCATGTCGTTCACGTAGACCTCGAGGTTCCTTCATATCTGGAACTCGAACACCTTGTTGACCATCCTTTGGTAGGTCGCCCCCGCATTCTTCAGGCCGAAAGGCATCTTCTTGTAGCAGAAGGTAAGGTCCCCCGGTCAGTGATGAATGACGTCTTCTCTTCGTCCTCCGGGTCCATTTGAACCTGGTTGTACCCAGAATAAGCATCATTGAAGCTGAGCATCTCGTAGCCCGAGGCGTTGTCCACGAGGTGGTCAATGCGGGGCAGCGGGTAGCTGTCTTTGGGGCAGGCCTTGTTGAGATCGGTAAAGTACACGCACATTCGCCACTTGCCACTAGACTTTTTCACCATCACGATGTTGGCCTGCCATTTCAGGTACCAGACTTCTCGGATAATGCCGGCATCGAGCAGGCGCTCCACTTGCTCGGATGCGGCCCTCATCTTCTCGCCGCCCAAGTTTCTCTTCTTCTGCCTGACCGGCCTAAAATTGGGGTCGACGCGTAACTGGTGGGTGATCACTTCGGGGTCCACGCCCGACATATCGTCAGGCGACCAGGGCGAAGATGTCCAGGTTGGCTTCCAAGCATCCGATCAACTCGCCCATCAGGATCGGGTCAAGTTCTGACCCGATGGAGATGAACCTGTCACCAATGTCCGTGACGGAAATGAGTTCTGGCTCTTCCACGGGAGCGGGTCTTGAGTCACCCGGGCCGTATCTCTGGTCGTGAAGGTCCATCGGGTTGCAGTGCTTCACATCGTGCTCCGCGCCAGTCAGCTGGTAGCAGATCTTTGGCTTCGCCTGGTCGTCTCTAATCTTTCCGATCCCTTTCGGGGTCCGGAACTTGACCATTTTGTGGAGGGTTGAGACCACGGCCCCCGTCGCGATGAGGAGTGGGCGATCGATGATCTCATTATATGCTGACCCGATCCTCAAAGCCACAAACCATATTGTTAGACTGGTCGAGTTGGGCTGCTCCCCGAGTGTGACGGGGAGGCCGACTATCCCCACGATTGGCGTGGAGTGACCCGTGAAGCCTATCACGGGTGGTCTTCGGCTCGCAGCCCCATTCTCTCCAAAGTTGACATGCATATGATGTCGCATGAGCTGCCGGTGTCGACGAGTAGTCGTCGGACCAAGGCGGTGTCAATGACGGCCGAGATGACTAGTGATTCATCATGCGGCGGCTTTGCCTCCTTCAGGTCCTCTTTGGAGAAATAGATGGGCTGGGGGTAGCCCTTGGCTCCTTTATGATCTATCTCCATTGGCTTTGCCCGTGGTGCGCCTGGCCCCTCGGCTCGGGACGGGCGCTGGGTAGTCGTGGTTTTGCCCAGACGATCGTTGGTTGGTCCCTGCATTGACGTTGCTGTCGCCACACTCCTGTGTCTAGAGGTGCGTGGCCGCGTCATCTCGGGTGTGGTTGTTTGACGTGGGGTGATTCTTTGGTTCCCACAGACGACGCCAGATGTTTCAGGGTATTTTCTCACCGCAGGTAGGTTGACTGGAGGGCTGGAGGTCAATGCGATCATGCATGACACGTGTGGCCTCCAGGAGCGGGATGCAGCTCGTTCGGCTTTGGCGAAGAGTGTGCAGGTCCGAGCGTCGACGTGCCGAAGGGAGTCCTCGGCAAGGCGACGGCCTCCGTAGGCTGTGGAGATGAACGGGCTCGGGGGCAATCACGTTCGGCTCTGGGCTAATTGGGCGCCGAAGGGTAGACTCGGCGAGGCTGGATCTCCTTGACCTGAACAGACGAGAAAGCTCGTCAGTGGGATCAGACCTTGGTTTCGACCAAGTTTCCTCCGATGCCTAAGTCAGAAGGATTTGAAGGATGCTCGGTGGGATCAGTATGGCTCACGGGGAGGCCGATACGCGAGTCCTTGGGCCGAGCTGAGGAGGAGAATTGTGAGGTGGGAGATAAGGTCGTTTAAGAGGAATACCTCGGTCTTTTGGGTATCCAGAAAGTGATCCCTTTCTACATTGTTCTTCAAGTCGCTTTATAGGAGTCTTCCCCGGCCACGTCTCCTCGACGTCCCTTTATTTCGCCTCGATGATTCGTCACTTTGATGGCGCCTTCATGGGTCATGAAGGTGGGTGTAATGGGGCTCCTTAATGGTGATTAAGGGGGTGCGCTTTAAGGGGAGTGGTTAACTCTTGCTGGCGTAGGCCAGCGGTTGCGTCCGCTTTAGTCCGAGGCCGGCCTGACTCCGAGTCTTCGTGAGGGCCTCGTTTTTCCCACGCCCGTAGACTTGCGACACGGGCTTGGGCAGTTCGGTCTGGACCCATCCTGGAAGGGTCGTATCACAGATAAAGGACGCGGTGTACGCGCGTAATCGAAGAAAGAGTGAGAAGAGTGGGTGTGTGTATTGTCAGGGGTAAAAGGGGAAAAAGCAGGGGAAAAAGCACAAAAACATACGTGGAAAAAGAAGGGGCCTAAGTGCAAAAAATGTAGGGTGCAAAGTGGAAAAAGACCAATTGCAAACCCGTAAATAGGGGAAAGATGGAGGTACGTTTGGGTTGCATGAATAAGCAATGTCAATCATGGTAATAAGGGGGCCATATGACCTATTTATCTTAGACTAGTTTAGATTTAGCTACGTAAAAACTTACATGTGGCCCAAATGATCTCAACATGGGATTCAAATTTACAAAAAGCAACGAAATCGTAGACTAATGGGTGTTGTTTATAGTACATGAGGTTTTAAACTAAAATTGAAGGATATATAGTGGTGTTTAATCTAATTTACACAATTATAAATTTTAAGGTCTTTTTGATTTATTACTAAATGTTTTGGAATGGTCATGAGATTTACCATTTATTAGTCCTTTTGAAAAGTTACTCGCATGTTCTTATGTTAGTCCATGACATTTTAAATTGAAATCCATCAAAGCAAATCAACAGTATCTGACAAAAGGGAATTCATTAAATTTAATAGATGTTTCTATTATTTTGATTTTCTTTCTGAAGAGGACAGCCTTGGCTTTATTAGATCAAACATCGATTACAATATGAATTTGTAGCACCACTTGTTTAGGGAATGCATCTATGCATACCTTCAATCGCCATACAGTTGTACTCCGAGAGACACTGTAGTTATGGAATTGGCAACACCATTGGTGGTTCTACTCGGGAATGATCCTAACATAGGAGTGCCTAATGCTGAAAAATACAAATGGAGTTCATGGGCAATATGATTGGTTCGCCAAGATTGTTGAATCAACCGTGGTTAGTGACCCAATTCCCTATGCATTTGAAGTTGCAAAAAAAAAAAAACACTGCACTTGTTATCGCAGATGGAAGCCATCTAAAAGCCAAGTAGCAATGCATGCGGTTCAGCCCTCGAGTTACGAGTCACAAGTCTCTCAGCTCCAATTCAATTGATGAACGTTGAGTGATTTGTATCAATATTTGCAACATAGAATGTTTCACTACCCACAACGGCATATACACTGATTTTGAGCTCCTTAAACTTGGGTGCAGACCACGACATGTTCTCAGTTGTTGTGGGGAGTTCTCTTCAGCTTTAAGCAGCAGATGACCTTGCAACTCCATTGAGACATGATAGATGCCATAATAAGGTAAGTTTGTCCTGGCCTGATGGATAAAACCAATATATGGCAGTAAGGCACTTGGATTGAGCGTTAACTTACTCAAAGATAGAATTAGCCTTCTATTAGGCCAGTGGTCCGATTCATCATCAATGAATTGATCAACATGGATATTCTCTGTCCTTTGAATTGGCAATAGGACTTGCAGTTGCAGTAGCTTCAGTCCTCAAATATGTGGATGGAGGTTACATTCATAACTAACAAGCTAAGCTTTTCATTTTCTATGAGTTGGCGCTAACAATTTTGAATTCCTCTCAAAGAGCTAGGCACTAAGACCTAGGTCGAAAGCTGAGGTTGGAGAGCTTTGGGTGGCATTTAGCTTTGATCACTCTGACACGCCATGCATGCATGCATTTAAGAATTCAGAACATGATCTTCAGAAAGAAACTTCTTCAAATTGTCCAAGCCTTTTAGAAACAGTTCCAGTTGTCTGGTCTATGACCTTGCTAGAAATTCCTCATAATGCCTTCTGTGTACTGGCACGGGGGATGATTCTGACACCAATTTAGAAAGCGGATCGATGTGAGGATGACTTTTGAGGATATCTTTCTTAGCATGAGATAGCAAAGAGCTTTTCCATCGTTTCAATTTGTTGTGCATCTCTTCAATGAATAATTTGTGACAAGAGCGTTTGCTGGCAAAGAAAGGTACTCCTAAAATATCACTGTTCTCTTGGCATGAGAGGTATATTGAAAACTCATGCAAGTTTTCTTTGTATATCTATAGCAGCATTTTTGATGAAAATTGAAAAATAAGAGTGACGTGGAGAAATCTGACCCTACCAATTTGCAAATATATGTGGTGTATTTCTTATTGTTTCAGTCAAGGTTTTAGGTATCGGCCGAAACCCACCTTGGGGTTTCGGCCGTTTCGTTTCGGTCTCGGAGGTTACCAAGACCAGAACCCCTCATGTTTCTCCGGCCAGTTTCTGCCAGAACCCTAGGGTTTCGGGACGAAGACGAAGATAGTTTAAAATTGAAAAATTAGACGAAGAAGAGGCAGAAACAAGGAAAAACTGCAAAAAAGGAAGAAAAAGAAAAAAAGGAGGAATAAGAAGACTGGAACTTACCTCACCGCATCGCCTCGCCCCGCATCGCCTCGCCCCGCCGCATCGCCTCGCCCCGCCCCGCCGCCCTGTCTGCTGACTCGTCGCCCGCGCCTCACCCGTGAGAGAGAGCATAGAGCATAGAGAGAGAGAGAGTAAATGGCAAACTTGTAAATAAGTGGTATGTGCGTAGAGTAAAACAGCCGTTGCATACAGCAACGACGATATTTTATGGCAAATTTGTAAATAAGTGGTATGTGCTCAAAGCAAAACGGTGGGTGCGCAAAGCAAAATGGTGGGTGCGTAGAGCAACTCCAAGCAATTTTTGGCAAACTTGCAAGCAAGTGGTATGTGCACAAAGTAAAACGGTGGGTGCGCAGGCAAACTTCAAGCTAATTTAGTTTTTTACGTATTTGTAAGGGGTTTAAGTATTTAAAACTACCGATACGGACGAACCGAAACTCACGTCCGAAACCGCCGAAACGGACGATACCGATATCAAAACATAAATTTTCGAGAGAGCGAAACCGAGACCGAAAACCTTGGTTTCCATGTTATATAGATGGAGTCACCAAAGTTAGCAAGTCATGTGCAAACATGAGATGGACCAGAGTTATTGATCGTTCATCATAGTAAGTATCTCGCTTTTTTGCATCATATAGTAGTCGGGGATCTTGTAGATGGCAAATAGGCACTAAATGAGACGAATATTGTTATTCAATAAAAACTTTAACTTAAAATTTTACACCCTCTAAGTCTACCTAAAAGGTAAATTAGAGTTACCTAACTTGATATTTAATCAATAATCTCAAATATTTGCAAGTAAAGATATGTAGCAGAAACGTAAGCACAATATGTAAAAAGAGAGATAGAGACCAGAGACAATAATAGCAAGCACAATACACAAAAGTTATACTGGTTCACCCATACACATGAGCTAGTCCAGTCCCAAGCTATTTATTGGAGTTCCACTAATCACACTACTAAAGAGTTGATTACAAATTGTCTCACAACCCGAGGGCTTTCCATTTGCCTCACAACTTAAGGATTCCTCACCCAACAAGCTCTTCAACACGAGGACCTCTACACCTGAGGATTTTGCCAACCAGCTTACCACCACAAGTGTGGATTTCCAACTTGCACGTTGATGATTGAAATATAATGCTCCTTTAGCCAAGTAAATTGAAGCTTCTGTGAGTACATGTGGCTAAGGATATATTCTTTGGTCTCAAAAGAATAGAGATAAGAGCTCTAGGAAGATCAAAGAATCAAGCACAAGAATATGCTTAAAAGCTTTTTGAAGTTTTGACCAAAGAGAGGTTTTGCTTTAGAAAGCTTTAGATCACAAGAAAGAGATTGAAAGCTTGTATTTCTCTTGAAAAATTTCTCATATATGATCATAAATCTAGTTACAAAACCTCTGATGAAACCTCTATATACAATCTCCCAATCTACAAAAAACAGATTGATAAAAATTCCATCCAATGGCTAAAAATGGCCAATAAAATGTGACTATTGTAGATTAAACGGCTAAACGGTTAGTACTAGTCGACTATAGTACACTCACTGATAGATTAATTGGTAACTAGTCGACTAGTTGGATACATTGATCGACCAGTTAAGTATGTCTTTAGATGCATATTGGTCTCAGTCCACCATAGTTCATGTGCTAGTCGACCAATATTGAACAACTAGTCGACTAGTCTCATAACTATAGTCGACTGCTTTTAGACATACTTCTAGCCTAGTTTTAAGACATCACAAATAGTCGACTTGGTATCAGAGTGGTGGACTAGTTTGCATGTTTGAGTTATGGTTTGACCTTTAATCTATTCCAAACATTTTAAAACTTTTACAATCATTTCTCTTAGTGTGTGTGCAAGCTTCAACTTAAATGACTTTAACAATCTAAGACAATTTACAATCTAAGGCAATTTACAAGAAAAATATACATCACTCATAATATTCTTAGAGGGTTGATGTATTTCTTGGCTTTTCAACCTGTCTTTAGAGTCTTGCATTTCATGAGTCTTTTGGATGAGTTTCTATCTACATGTTTGAGCTCTACATACTTGACTCTTCATCTTCAAACTTAATCTTCATATCTTCATTTCTTGTGGGCTTGAAGGATTATCTGACTTATTGATCATGTTGACTTGACGTCATTGATATGAGTCTTGTATACATACACTCACAAATCTTATAACCTACACTAAGTGTTTGCTCGTTATCAAAATATACATATGGGTGACTCACTTTTTAATACTATCTTCTTTTTTGATGACAAATTTGATACATAAAATATTAAATTACAAAATTTAAATACTTACTCTCCCTATATTGATACATAATATGAAATATTAACTTTGTAACTCTTATTGCATTAATATTTGTTAGAAATAAGCAATTCCAAATCATATATGTATCATTAGTTTGCTTAAGTGAGTGTGAAGTTAACTTGTCTTATTTTATGTCATTTAAATTTCTTCTCGTCTGACATAATAAAAAAGAGTTATATATTAATAAGCATATAAAGTGACTCGATATATAGGCATACCATGATCTCACTAACAATATCTAATTCTCTTCTTAATTTAATAAAGGTGTCAATCTTGAGTGCTTTAGTGAGAATTCTACAACTTGATGTTCAGTAAGAATATACTTTAATTCTATATCTTTCTTTGTGTAATGATCATCGACAAAGTGATGCCTGATATCAATGTGCTTAGTCTTACGATGAAGTACTGATTTCTTTGTCAAGTTAATAGCACATTTATTATCACAATATATTACAGATGTAGGACGCTTAAACATATAATTTGCTAAGGTGTGTCTCATCCATAGGACTTGAGCACAAGTCTAGCAGCAATATATTCGGTCTTAGTAATAGATAATGTGACTGAATTTTATTTTTTGCTAGACCAAGAGACGTAAAAATGTCTAAGAAAGTGACATGTTCAACTTGTGTTTTTTCAAGTATTTTACAACCAGCAATGTTAGAATCACGATAAATAATTAAATCAAAAGTGCTACCCTTCGAATAAAATAGACCAAAATTAGATGTAGACTTAAGATATGTTTACTGTCTTAAAATGTGATTCTTTGGGATCAAACTGATATCTACCATATGCTCGACTACTAAACATGATATCAGGCCTATTAGCAGTAATATAAAGAAGTGAATCAATCTTATCTTTGTATGTCTTTTGATCCACAATCTTTTCATTTTCATTTTCATCCAAGGATATAAAAGTAGTCATTGGTGTATCCTTTCGACTTGCATCCTCCATCCTAAACCTCTTTAATAGTTCTTTTGCATACTTGGTCTAATGGATGAAAGTGCTTTCTTTCAATTGCTTGATCTATAGGCCTAAAAAGAAATTGAGCTCACCCATGTGGCTTATCTCAAACTCATATTGTATTAATTTAGCAAATCTTGACAAGTTGAAGATTGGGTGATCAAGAAATGAATTTAGCAAATCTTGACAAGTTGACAAGAAATGAATTGAAGATTGGGTGATCAAGTTGAAGAAAGAAGCTTCAAGGACTTCAGACCATTCAAGAGAAAGAAGAGAAGCAAAATACAATGTAAATCTTTTTATGCTTTCATTTCTCTTGATTAGAATGTAGCCTTGTAATAGAACTATTTTGGAGCTCACACACTTCACTCTATCTAGCCTAGGTAGTCATTAGAAGCCATTTCCTAGGTTTCCAACTCTTCATTCCCTTTGATGTGCATTCTGGACTTTCAACAGGCGATTGAAAGACAAAATACAGGCGCATGTCTCCATACATGCGCTTAAGAAATGTTCTGCAGCCGTATGTAATGCACACGTTTTGACTTAGGTTTTTGGGCTATTCATTCCTAACGTTCAACAGGTGACTGTTGTACAAAGTACTTGCACATGTCTAGTTTCAGGCGACTATGACTTGTTAGTCAGTCGATTGTCTCCTCTTGCCTAAAGATCCCAAGATCTGTCAACTTACGCACTTGTGCATCCAGGCACACTATGTATGTTTTACATGCGCCTGCCCATGGCACATGCACCTGTCTATACATCTACAGTCGCATGTCCATCACTTGCCCAGATCTTTCATTTTGGCAAGTTACGCACTTGTACACACAGACGACTGATGTTGTTTTCACAGTCACCTGCCAATGGCACATGCGCATGTGGAAACCACAGCAGTTGCCTGTTCAAGCTTACCCAAAATTCTTATATTCTGTCAACTTACGCACTTTGCCACACAGACGCCTATAGAAGGTTTTCCAGTCGCCTATCGGTTTCAGGTGCATGCCTAACCTTCATCAGTCGACTATCCTACGTGGTAAGTTACCGTTTGAATTCTCACCTATCCTCTGACACAGTGCAGCAGGCGACTGTCCATTCTTCATCAGTCGTCTGTCCTGGCTATAAAATTAATCAGTTGGGATTTTTCACACGGATTTCAAAGGGGGCTTTGGGTATTTTGTTTGAGGGTTTTAGAGAACTTATAAAGAGGCCCTCTATTGTTCCATTGGAGCCTCTTGATCATCTCTTAGAACTCCATTGAATTCATCTCAAGCGCTAAAGCTCTCAATTCATTCTAAGCTCTAGAATCTCATTCTTTCTTGCTCTCCAACCTAGAATCAAAGTTCACATCTTTTAGGTATTTGGTGGTGACAAGAGAAAGGGCTTTTATCTCTTCTTGGAAGAGATCAACACTCCAATCACTTTGTTCCTTCAAGTTCTACTTCAAGGCATAGGTGATTTGTAAGTGTATTTCATATTTCATAACTTTCGGTATTGGGCTTTATTCTCGATTGTGAGACTGGTTTGCTTGATCCCAAGTTGTGGGATTCAATGACATCAATTGTGTATTGATTACACTTGTAGGGTTGCTACAAGTGGGTTGAAAGGAAACTTCAAGTTAGGGTTCTAACTTGAGTATCCGGTTGGTATTCCGGGTGGGAGAGACGTAGGATTACCGGGATCGGGTTTGACTTAGGTAATCCAAACCCTTGAAACATCTTAGTGTTTACATTGCGTAATCGTTGTTTCATTTATTTCTGCATCTTTGTTGGATTAGGATTTTAATTAGGCGTAATTTCTTAATTATTTTTATAAACACTATTCAACCACCCTTCTAGTGTTTTCCTCATAGCCAGAATCCTTACAAAAATCGGTATCTACATCTATGCCCTTAAGGTACTGGTAACCATCAACTGAGGAAGATGGTGATGATATATTTTAAGGTGCTAGTAAAGACTAGAGTTAAGTCAGATCATAAGAAACTTTTTGTTTAAGATAGAGTATATTTTAGTTTAAGGTTGAGTCATGGTTTTTGTATTTCTAGCATGAGTATTCAAGTTAGAGGCATCATAATGATGATTCATTTGAGTTAAGGTAGAGATTGTTAGGATTTAACTCAAAAAATCTAGTTTTAAGTCCTAATTGATTTATGTTTGTATTTTTATGTTCATTTTATGTGAGTTCAATTTTATTTAAGGGTCTACTTTTAAAATACAATTTTGAGAAGTTGTTTGATTTGATTTATAGTTTTTAGTACAAATAAGAGGTTTTAGATCTAATTATGTTACACGATTTTATGAGAATTTGTATGGATTTCTTAATGTGTTCTAAGATATTTTTGTAAGATCTGTGTATTTTGGTTTAACAAGTGATAGAATAAAATTAGAGAAAATTAATCTCTTAGATCTTATGTTTCGTTTTCTTATTTGAAGTTCTCTTTTGTCATAACAAGGGGACTTGAAATTGAGATGGGTATTAAATTGATAAATTGGGGAAAGAGAAGAACAAATGTGCGGATGGGAAGACCGTATGACTCTGATAGGAACTCACTCAAATCTGAAATTAAGTTGCTAAAAACAGCGAATAAAAGATAAATTGGCTACAATTCTAGGGGCAACCACCCTCCCAAGACGTCGGTAAGTGAGGACGTCAGTACTCTCCTAAAATCACTCGAAGAACGCTCGAAGAACTCTCACAAAATATCAATAATAAGCATAATCATAAAATGACTGCTAGCCCTAGTTTAAAAATAAAACCCATCTCCTAATCAATTACAAGTTTGCCATTAAAATTAATTAAATCAAGGAAAGTCGAAAATGCCCCTAGGTTGAGGCGGCTTCCTTTGCGCGCGCGTCGGCTTGCTGGTCCCCCATCTTGTCCGTGGATCTAATATTACTCCGCCCCCGAAAATCTACCTTGTTCTCAAGGTGGTGCATGCGGCTTCTGGCGGTGCTACTCCAGGTGGGAGTCGTCTTCCACTCTGATCTCTTCATCCTCTACGTCATTCTCCTCGTCTGTCCCAGGTATCAGCCCTTGCAGTTTGCGAACTCCACAGTTGTGCCCTGGGGTGAACATCTCATCGCATCTGAAACCGAGCCCCTTCTGCCTTCTTTCCCTAATCTCGACGTCCATCATCCTCCTGAATTGACCTCCTGCTGGCGATGCGCTGCTCTGCTCCTCCGTATCCTTAATACTCACTTGATCCGCCATTGCAGTTGCCTTCTGTTCTCCTGTTGCGGTCGAGACACTCCGCAAAACCGGTCTATTCCAACCACCTCTCGCCTTTCTCTCCTCCATCTGTCAGTCCTCTGCCATCTAAGCGTATTTCATTGCCTCCATCAGGCTTTGAGGCTTCTGCATGCGAACCGCTGCTTGAACCGTGGCCTTCAGCCCCTTCATGAAGGCACTCTCCATCGTCTCGTCTGACACCCCCTGCACCTGTCCTGATATGGCCTCGAACCTCTCTAGATAGTCTCTCATCGTGTCATCCTGTCTGAATGAAAGCAGCTGCTCCCGCACGTTCCCCAAGTGGGGGTCTCTGAACCTCTCCACCATCTGATCCCTGATCTCTTCCCACGAGCGAAAAGAATGCCTCGCGTCCTTCTACTGAAACCAGGCGAGGGCCTTCCCATCCAAATAGATACATGCTGCCTACAGTTTCTGCTCCTCCGTCATGCGTGAGACTCTGAAGGATCTCTTCGCTCTGTAGATCCACGAGACTGGGTCCACCCTATCGAATACATGCATCTTCAACTTCCACAGCCTGTCCATATTGAATCCCTGATCTCCTCCTTTCTCGGTATATCTAGGCTGGTGATAGTGCTGCCACATCTCCTGGTGTGTCTCGTATCCTCCCCGCGGTCCTCTCACTGGTCACCATGCCCCCTCGGGGTCCATCTCCTTGCCCACCGTAGCCTGCAGCCTGACCTCTGTACTCCTCATAGCCCCCGTATCCTCCTCCATAGTCATTGGGACCACCCTATAGGTGTGTTATGGTGGACGCCCTTTATCGTCGCTGTACTGAGGTTCGGAAAACCTCATTTGTCATCATAGTGCTCCTGTCCTTCACCAGGATCAAATCCGTCGTCAAAACCACGAGCCGTGCCCTTCGAATAGGGCGAACACCCCTCCAAGCTGTTGTTGCCGTTTGCGATAAATCCTGGGGCCGCAGGGGGCCGCGGCCCTGGTCGATGGTGATCGGGGCCCCTGTGGCCCTGTGTAGGGGCCGCCTGGCCCTGTCGCTGGAAGCCAGGGACGCCGCGGCCCTGTAGTGCTTCCGCGGGGCCCGCGAGGGCCTGGGGTTGCTTCGACAGGCGCTGATGGGGTTGGGGGGGTGCACCGACCCTCCTCGTGCAAAGTCCTGGGGTCCCACGAGACCCCTTGCCGTCAACCGCCAGTCTTGGAGACGGCGGCTATGTTCGCGGCACCCTCTTCTTGCTTCCTCCACCTTTCATCGTATCGCCTCGCGATAATCCATCATCCACGGCTCTTCATCATCCTCTTCGTTAAATTCCTCCTCTTCGTAGGCGCGATCCGCATCAAAAAGCTCCTCTTTTTCCTTCCCATTATTCAAAGGTGGCGCCTTTGTTGCTGATTTAGGGTTCAAATCCCCTTTATTGTTAGCCGTCAATTGAAAGATCAACTGCGCAAATTGCTCTTCGTGCTTCGCTTGATTTGCCGTTAATTGGTCGATAGAGGCAGTCAATTTCTTTATTGCTTCCTCATTTTCCATCAACGATCTCTTTACCCCTTCGATCTCGCCGTTAAATTTCTTTTTCAAAGTATCGATCTTGTTCTTTGATCTTGTTGATGCCGACTTGGATCGTCAGGTGCTCTGATACCAAATTGATAGGAACTCATACAAATCTGAAATTAAGTCGCTAAAAACAGCGAATAAAAGAAAAATTGGCTACAATTCTAGAGGCAACCACCTTTCCAAGACGCCGGTAAGCGAGGACGTCCACACTCTCTTAAAATCCCTCGAAGAACTCTCACAAAATATCAATAATAAGCATAATTATAAAATGACGACAAGCCCTAGTTTTAGAATAAAACCCATCTCCTAATCAATTATAAGTTTGCCATTAAAATTAATTAATCAAGGTAAGTCGAAAATGCCCCTAGGTTGAGGCGGCTCCCTTGCGCACGCGTCGGCTTGCTGGTCCCCCCCTCTGGTCAGTGGATCTAACAGACTCTTCACTATAGGAGGCAAGGCTTGATTTTAATTTTTTGGGGGGATGTGGAGGTTGAAGATATGGCTCAATAATCATACAAATAAACTATTGGTGTTATAGATACAAGAAATCGAAATGTTGGCATTTAAAGTCCATAGCTGAGCCACACATCTTGAATACGGAATATTATTTCATCTCGTCTCACAAAAAAAATTGTTCTTAATTTGGGTCCTATTTGCCCTAGATTGATGGAAGTTGATACTTGTAAAGTTAGTTAAAAACACAAGGTATGACAACAAATGTATGCAATATCGAGTCAAATCAAATATGTTGCTTCTTTGAAACATTAGTATATATATGTTAAATCCCTTTTTAAAGATCGATATTAGTGCAATTTATTTATGAGGTGTTTTGACATAACCATGTTACCAAGAAGCATGTATGAATACTGTTTCAGAGTGTTTTCTCACTACAGAAGCGTTGACCGTGGACTGCCCGGTCAACGTGGTCAAGGGGCCGATTAAGGTCCCTTGGGTGCGTCGAGCGCACGTAGACGTGACGCGAATCGGAGATGTGATTGACGCAGAATCAGCTGGGCCGGGTCTGGATCCTCGGCCTCTGGGGGCAGAGGGGAAGCTTCGGCCCGTTGAGAGGTGCTCGGCCTCGGACGGTCGGACGACGAGGGGTAGCCTCGGTCGTCTCGCTTGATGCGCGGCCGGCGTGGAGCTGAGGGGAAGCCTCGGCTCGGATGGATGCGCTCGGCCTCGGTCTCTCCTGGCGTCGAGGGGTGGCCTCGACAGAGCGACTATCTTCTGGTGGTGGAGACGAACGGGCTCGGGGACGAGGGCGCTCGGCTCCGGCTGTGATGACGCTGAGGGGTAGCCTCGGCGCCGCGGGATCTCCTGGACCTGAATGGACGAAAGAGCTCGTCAGGGAGGTCGGACCTTGGTTCCGACCAAATCCCCTCCGATGCCAAAGTCAGATCTTGTCTGAGAGATGCTCGGTGGGATCGGGATCGGTTCACGGAGAGACCGAGCCCCCATCCTCGAGCCGAGCTATGGAGGAGAAATATGTAAAGACGGAAGAAGGTGTGAGATGGAGTTGGTGATACCTCCGTTGTAGATCGTCAAGCCCCCTTTGGAGATGATGACCATCCTCCCCTCATATAGGTGACTCGTCCTCATAATGTGCCATGATGTGACATCATGGCCATCATTCATGGGGACGTGCAAATGTGGGAAGTCTTGACCTCCACTAATTGCGCCCATCTTGATGAGGAGATGAATGTCCTGAAGGTGGCCATGATGGCTGGAGTGATGGACTCGGGCGGTTGCCATATTTGGCGGGCCTTGATGGCTGGAGAGTGATGGCCATTTAAGTCGGGCCATTAAGCTGAGCCATTAAGCCGAGCCATGATGGCTATAGAGTGAAGGCCATTTAAGTCGGGCCATTAAGCTGAGCCATTAAGCCGAGCCATGATGGCTAGAGAGTGATGGCCTTGGATGGTTGCCATACTTGGTGGATGCTTCCTTGATTTGGGCCTCGATGTCCTCCACTGAGGAAGTGGGCCTTCGTCATGGGTGGAGAATCGCGGCCCGCCCCGTGAGATCCTTGGGCCGAGGCCCCAAGGTCGTAGTAATCCGGTTGACCAGTCATAGTTGACTTTGCTCTCCCGGGCCCGGTCAGAATAGCCCATTTGTCAACAGCCCCCATCTTCTGAGCTCTACCATTGTTGAGGTGGAGGTCGGGAGATGTAGTATAATGGGGAAGAAGCTGCAAAAACTTTGGTCCGTCTTGCAGAGTTGGCTGGGGACGATAGATCGTCAGTCCGAGACTCGTTCGGTTGCGAGGGGAGTTGCCCATCGACTTACGGCCGACGAAGGGGATTCGTTCGGTGGCGAGGGGAGCTGCCCCTCGACTTACGGCCGACGAAGGAGGTTCGTTCGGTGGCGAGGGGATTCGCCCCTCGACTTACGGCCGACGAAGGAGGTTCGTTCGGTGGCGAGGGGATTCGTCCCTCGACTTACGGCCGACGAAGGAGGTTCGTTCGGTGGCGAGGGGATTCGCCCCTCGACTTACGGCCGACGAAGGAGGTTCGTTCGGTGGCGAGGGGATTCGCCCCTCGACTTACGGCCGACGAAGGAGGTTCGTTCGGTGGCGAGGGGATTCGCCCCTCGACTTACGGCCGACGAAGGAGGTTCGTCCGGTGGCGAGGGGAGTCGCCCCTCGACTTACGGCCGACGAAGGAGATTCGTTCGGTGGCGAATGGAGTTGCCACTCGACTTACGGCCGACTAAGAGGTGAGGACCTTGTGAATATTTTCGAAGATTCTATGGTGGCGCTCCGCCACTACTTTGTCCAGCTTGGGTGGATGCAGGAGCACTTCAGCAAGGGGGACCCAGTAGCACGGTCAGAGGAGCGGTCTGGATGCTCGAACTCAGACGGTGGTGCCTCGGCCCGATTTGTGAAGAGATCTCGGCATGGCAGGTTGGTGTTGAGGCCTAGATGCTTGGCAAGGCGGTCGGACTTGTCCGGCCGGCCTCCTCCTGGGTCGGTTGAACTGGTGTGGTCAGCTTCCTCTCGGACGGGTCGGCCCCGTCTAGACACAGCTCCAGTTCCATTTCCAACTTCAGCTCCAGCTCTAACTCCAGCTTTTGTCTGGATCGTATCTCCAGCTCCAGCTCCAGCTCCAGCTCCAGCTTTTGTCTGGATCGTATCTCTCGCTCCAGCTCCAGCTCCAGCTCCGGCTTTTGTCTGGATCGTAGCTCCTGCTTCAGCACCACTTTCGAGAAGCTGTTCGGGGATGCGACTGCTCGTCGGTCGATGTAGATCGCGGCCCTCTGCTTCGATCTCCCGACGACGATGACGGATTTGGCTGCCATCGAGTCGGGGATGCCGTCTACGCAGAGTGCATATCGGTGCCGGTCTTGCGGTGCCGGTGCTAAAGCGTTGGTCCCCGGTTGGTGTCTCCACACCAAAAAAATGGCGGGCTGCACCCCAAATACTCCATCGCCGCGACCGTGTCAGGGATTTGTCCTCCAAATTCTATCCCGGCTCAAATTTGTTGCATGAAGGGCCTTCATCCACCCAAGTTCTGGCCACATTGAGTAAGCTTGGTGACAAAGCCCCGACCGAGTTCGGGAAGGGAGTAGAGGCTCGGATGCTCGGTCGGAAGCGAGCTCGGTCGGATTGGTAGCACCTCGAACTCGGCTTGGTCGGTCGCCTCGACGAGGGCGGCTCGGACAGTCGGCAGCCTCGAATGGCCGGCTGTGCCCCGAGCTCGACAAGGGTAGCTCGGATGCTAGGTCGATGGGTGAGCAGCCTGCTCGATCAATTTGTTTGTTCGGGTTGATTGGAGGAAGTGCGCCCGGTGGTAACCTATCGGAGCTCAGATGCGCTCTGAAGAGGCCTCGATATCGAAGCGACGTCAACATTGCGGTCGAGGTTGGATATGCTCCGTCGAAGGCATGATCGGACTGATTCTTCGATATCGAGGCTTGACGTACGGCAAGATGACTCCGATCGAGCTCAGATCTATTCCGACGAGGGAGTGGAGGCTTCGACACCGAAGCTGTGGTAAGGGAACTCCAAGTCGATGCCAAGTCGAAAGGGATCGAAGCTTCCTCCGACGCTTAGGTCGAAGGCGAGCTCAGATCGCACGTCGAGGAGGTCGACTGGGGAACAACGAGCTTGTGTGACCCATGGCAGCCTCGGATCGATCACCAACGACACATAGTGAAATCGAAGCATTCTCCGATGCTTGTGTTGAAGGCGATCGAAGCGCCCTCTCCAGCGTGGGAGCCCCGATCTCTGTCGTGTGTTGTCGGGAAGCCTCGATCTCCAGCATGTGAGCCCCGATCTCTACCGATCGAACCATCTGAACCTCGGTTTTGGTCGAATGGTGTCTAGGGTATTGATTTCTGGTCGATGAAGGCAGCCTCCCTCTTGGACATTCGAGGAGTTGGAAGAGGTCGGACATTCGTGGGGTGGAGCTCGGAGGAACTTGAAGTAGCTTGGAGCTCCGATGGTCGACCGGATCGATTTCACCCATAGTCCATCCTTGCATCCAACCGGTCGAATTCCCCTGTATCTCAAACCATCGAGTCAAATCAACCTCAGCAACAGTTCGAAATGAAATGAATTCCGCGATGATAAGTGGAATGTTCTAGCAATTTATGAAATGAAACAACATGTATTTCAATAGAGATGCACTTATCTCCCACAACAGAGTTACGACCATCCTTTTCGAAAAATTTTGATGGAGGACGCAGCTTGGTTCGGTCGACGAGCCTCGAAAAGCCGACGATCGGTACTGGGTCATCGAGTCAGTGCATCTCCGATGGGATGTGTTGACGGGTCGATGCTAGGTCTCGACGGGTCGACGAGCCTCACAGGTTTGACGATTCGACGAGCTGAGCTCGCAGATTCGGTCGAGATCGCGATCAGAGTAATGACCGAGGGGAAGAGGAGACCCGATATCAACATTTGAGAACTCCGAACGAGGGTTAGGCCCAACCCAATCAATGAAATCATTCTGGCCTTTTTCCCTCTCCTATCTGTGAGTTCCCTTTTTCACGGGGCATGATGATGGATGCACAAAGAAAGCGGAAGTGATTCATGGCGAGAGATTTCCTGTGTTCGGCGTACGATGTCCCGCTGATCACCACCCTCTCTATTTTGCGCACCCGCGGTGAAGGGTCGGCTACTGAGATTGAGACCATTTCCACCACGCTGGTTTCCGATGCTAGCAGATCCTTCGGGCCTGGGGTTGGCCCTTCAATCATTCGGTTCATGGGACGAATCCTTGTCAGTGTGGATGTAGACGTGGATGTTTCTTCGTTTCCCACAGACGGCGTCAGATGTTTCAGAGTGTTTTCTCACTACAGAAGCGTTGACCGTGGACTGCCCGGTCAACGTGGTCAAGGGGCCGATTAAGGTCCCTTGGGTGCGTCGAGCGCACGTAGACGTGACGCGAATCGGAGATGTGATTGACGCAGAATCAGCTGGGCCGGGTCTGGATCCTCGGCCTCTGGGGGGCGGAGGGGAAGCCTCGGCCCGTTGAGAGGTGCTCGGCCTCGGACGGTCGGACGACGAGGGGTAGCCTCGGTCGTCTCGCTTGATGCGCGGCCGGCGTGGAGCTGAGGGGAAGCCTCGGCTCGGATGGATGCGCTCGGCCTCGGTCTCTCCTGGCGTCGAGGGGTGGCCTCGACAGAGCGACTATCTTCTGGTGGTGGAGACGAATGAGCTCGGGGACGAGGGCGCTCGGCTCCGGCTGTGATGACGCTGAGGGGTAGCCTCGGCGCCGCGGGATCTCCTGGACCTGAATGGACAAAAGAGCTCGTCAGGGAGGTCGGACCTTGGTTCCGACCAAATCCCCTCCGATGCCAAAGTCAGATCTTGTCTGAGGGATGCTCGGTGGGATCGGGATCGGTTCACGGAGAGACCGAGCCCCCATCCTCGAGCCGAGCTATGGAGGAGAAATATGTAAAGACGGAAGAAGGTGTGAGATGGAGTTGGTGATACCTCCGTTGTAGATCGTCAAGCCCCCTTTGGAGATGATGACCATCCTCCCCTCATATAGGTGACTCGTCCTCATAATGTGCCATGATGTGACATCATGGCCATCATTCATGGGGACGTGCAAATGTGGGAAGTCTTGACCTCCACTAATTGCGCCCATCTTGATGAGGAGATGAATGTCCTGAAGGTGGCCATGATGGCTGGAGTGATGGACTCGGGCGGTTGCCATATTTGGCGGGGCTTGATGGCTGGAGAGTGATGGCCATTTAAGTCGGGCCATTAAGCTGAGCCATTAAGCCGAGCCATGATGGCTATAGAGTGAAGGCCATTTAAGTCGGGCCATTAAGCTGAGCCATTAAGCCGAGCCATGATGGCTAGAGAGTGATGGCCTTGGATGGTTGCCATACTTGGTGGATGCTTCCTTGATTTGGGCCTCGATTTCCTCCACTGAGGAAGTGGGCCTTCGTCATGGGTGGAGAATCGCGGCCCGCCCGTGAGATCCTTGGGCCGAGGCCCCAAGGTCGTAGTAATCCGGTTGACCAGTCATAGTTGACTTTGCTCTCCCGGGCCCGGTCAGAATAGCCCATTTGTCAACAAATACGAAATATTTTTTCCTTCTCTTCTCACAAATTTTTTTTCTCAATTTGGGTCCTTTTTGCCCTAGATTGATGGAAGTTGATATTTATAAAATTATTTTAAAACACATGTTAGGATAATAAATGTATGCAATATCGGGACAAATATGTTGCTTCTATGAAACATTAGGATATATATGTTAAATCCCTTTTTAAGGGCAGATATTAGGAAATTTATTTATGAGGTGTTTTAACATGCCCATGTTACCAAGAAGCATGTATGTTTGAATGAAATTTAAAAATGCATGTCATGTACGAAATTTTTTATGATCCACTAAGAAATATGTTGTGTCTCCAACTCATAGGGATGCATATGCTAAGTCCTCTTTCAACTTTCAAGATCATGACTTAGTGCCACTGATTTATGAGGCACATTATTATTTTTTGTTCAATTTTGCTGAAAATTGTCTGCATTTTATTATGATTAGATATTGCGTTGAGAAAAATCAGATACTTAGATTATATGCAGATAAGTAATGGGTATAGTAAAGCACATAGTAGATCAATTGATAGATCAATCATTTGCACTAAGTTCAAAAGCAAACATCTTACAAATATTGGCCTTGGGAAGAAGAGAGCTCAAACGAAACAATTATTTCTCTTTCATTATCAAGTACAAATTTGATCTTCTATGTGTGGTCTTTAGTACTTATCTCTTGCATCCGCTTCCCTTTTTTGCCTTTTTTAATTTTCAGGAAAGGGTTTCTTTTTACGGCGCTTGTTACTGGTGGAGCTGGTTTTGTTAGTGCTTTTGCTCCCAATTATATCTGTCTAATTTTTCTTCGTTTTATGGTCGGCATTGGGCTAGGAGGTGGGCCAGTGCTTTTATCTTGGTTCTTGGAGTTCATTCCTACACCAAACAGAGGTACATGGATGATTGTCTTTGCATGCTTTTGGACTGTTGGCACAGTATTGGAGGCTTCACTTGCATGGGTATGTCAGTCTTAACTCTTCATATTATTTGGTGTAGAATTGTTTTCTTCTTGTCAACCATGCAGTATGACTTTTAATTACCAACCATATTGTATATAATCTCAAAATAAAAGAAACAATGATAGTTGTTAAAAAAAAGTAAATTTACAGATATTAACTGCAAAAAATCAAGTTCCATTGTGTTTGCATGTACGAAGCCATTAACATTTTTAAAACTTGATATACACTCCCTTATAGTTTCTGAAGGCGTGATTATTGGCATTCTTCAAACTTGTAGATGTAACGGAGTTATGTTATTCTTGATGAAGTGGAATTATGTAAGACAGTAGCCATTTAATGTGTTCTCTTATTCTCGTACTCGTGTACTTATCATCATTTCTGATTTGGCAATTTTGTATATTTGATACATTCTTTTATTTAACATATGCAGAGATTCAGCCCTAGTTTGGCAATGAGGTTGTCTCAAACCGGCCTTCCATAAGGTTTCAAAGTGAATCTCTAAAAATTGAAACTAATCTCTAAAAATTGAAACTATACCGCTTTTGGCAACCATTTTGGAGTTAGTCAAACCTTGTGAAACCCCCAAAATATGCGCGTAGGAACCATTTTGGAGTTTCTGAATCCTTGGGTTCAAATACAAAGTAGTAATTTGAAAACGGGGCTTCAGAGACTCTACTCCAACTAGATATTTTGAAACGCCCAACTGAATGAAACTGAGGTTACATAAATTTAATTTTAAACAAAACCCCAGTTTGGGAAACTTGATTGCCAAACTATGCATCAATGTTGGCTACTTCATTTTCATTGTATATGAGAGGACTGAAAAACATATTCTGACAGACTTATCTTGATTAGGCCTGACCTTGCAAGGAATTTTGCCATCCCTGATATTTTTCTAAAGTGCTAACTTGCTCATCAGAGGACCTGAAAAGACAATCTTGGATTGGAAGGATCTTGTGGCTTATATCTTATCAGTTCGGAGTCCTTGGGCACCAATTGATAGTTCAATGGTTGCTATGAGTATATACAGAGATTGCTTAGCAAGATTGGAGAACAATCATAACAGTTTCAGTTTTTTGTGCTAGAAGGCTGTCCTCTGACCTTCTCACAGTATGTGGTTGGGACTTTCTTTACACTGCTTCTTGTCATGTAGAAAAGTGAAATGTCCACTGCATGCAGGCTGTATATGACCCCTTCTCCTTAAGTGCAATTCAAATCTACACATCTTAAGAAAGGTTGTATTCATGTTCGTGCACCATAGATATTGCAAAAAATTTAAGACTATTTTCAGCTATCTTCGATGTCCATTCTCTGAGACGACTATGGATGAAGATATAACCATTCAGTTTCTACCAAAGCTTCGTTTGTAAATTTTAGCATTCCGGAGGTCCAAAAGAGCATGATCAGTGATTTCTTGATTGAGCTCAATCTCCGTGAGATGGCTTGTTCTTGGGTTACTTTGTTTATAGATATTTTCTCTTGATTTTCCATGTCTTAGTCAATGTTATAAAAGGCGGTTTCATTATGCGCGCGGTCTAGGAGAGCATACTGCATAAGCGGATTATGCGCCCGATTATGCGGAATATGTGGTTTACGCGAAAGTAAATAATTTAGTATATAAATAAGCAATAAGTTTGTGTGTGTGTGTGTTTTTTTTTGTGTATATTAAATTTAAAAAATCTTAGAAGATAGGAACAAAGAAAAAATCATATCAACTTTTAAAAATATGGATTAATTCATACTAAAATATCAGCACTATTAAGACGATCAATACATAAAATAACTAAAGTCTAACGTCTAAAGCAATCTACACACAGAACATAACTATTTAGTTTTACGCCCAAAACAAAAGCATGTCAAACATAAGTATTTTGAAATTAAAAAACTGATTTTTATGCTTAACGGGTTGGGTTTCTTAACGGGTTGGGATTTTTTAGTTGCTGATTATGCGCCTAAATATTTGCATATGTGGATGCATAACATTTATGCGGCCAATTATGCGGCCGATCGCATAATTTGACCCCATATCTTAATTTTCATGCGGCCAAAGGCCCCCTCCTTGTATGCGGCTGCATAGGCAGCCACATATAACTTGTATTAGAACACTCTTAGTTGCAATATTGGGCCTCAAAACCAGGTAAATAAAGTTGTTTGCATCTTCGTCAATTAAGACAGATAAGGCCCCCTCTCAAAAATGTCTACTTGTTGAAAGGGTGGATATTTTCTGTACTTGTCGGGCAGGGAACAAAACATGATCATGCTACCTGGCTATCCGTTGGCTTCATATCAATCATTTACTCTTTGGTTATCTCATTACTAGGGATGGTAATGGGCACGTCCAAAGCCCGATTGGGCATGTCCCATTCCCATCCCTACTAATCTTTCAGTAATTCTTTCATAAGAATTAATGAATGATTAGTAGGGATGGGAATGTGGCATGCCCTATTGGGAGCCCAATCGGGCTTTGGCATGCTCATTCCCACCCCTACTCATTATTCTTCTCATAGATACAAACCCGCATTCGGAGTTATGATAATTTAGATGTGGACTTTCCAACCACTGGTTTCTTGTCTTCTCAGAAGCACAGGTCCACCACGTAATCTTCAGGTTTTGTTGTACAAAATTGTTCACCAACATAACAGTTATCGTTTTGCCCTAATAGCATTAGTTTTATAAAGCATTTGCGCTATCTTTACTATTTAATGAAAAGTTGAGGAGGGTCCTCAATTTAAAACCAATTTGATTTGATGGTGTCATGAATGTTCTAATTATCGTTATTTATTTCTCTTGACTTCTTCAAAAAATAACTAAAATGCATGCATTTAATAGGCTATAATAATTAAAGCATAACTATACATATTCTCAAATTTTAGTGTAAATATTGACCACTAATAGTACAACCATGTACAACATGCACAAAGTCTATGAAATTTTTCTTTGTTATTGCACATGCTTTGCACATGTCAGGAAAGCTTGGTGTATAATCTTAATCAATGGACAGATGTAGCATACTTCTTTCGTTTGGAACATGCAGTTTCTCTCTTATGATTGATTGTAGTCTAGACTTCAATGGAAATTGAAAAGGTCCTTATTTGAGGAGAAAATGTTACTGCACCTTGATGCAATTCAAATTGGGTTCTGGTTTTTAAATATTTTGGATGCTCAAATTGTTTAAATATTTTCAGACACCATGTCTGCAATGTCAATTATTACACACAATCAAATGCTTTCGAACAGCGAATATGCTCAACATCACCATCAAAGTTCTTATCCTTTTCTCTATCTTTTACAGGCTGTCATGCCAACATTAGGCTGGAGGTGGTTACTAGCATTGTCCGCTTTACCATCGTTTCTTTTGCTCATATTTTACGGTGTCGTTCCTGAGTCTCCAAGGTATCTGTGCATGAAAGGTAGAATAGATGATGCGATGCATGTTCTAGAGAGAGTGGCAAGAGTAAATCAGAAGGCGCTCCCTTATGGTACACTTGCTTCTGAATACAAAGTGAAGCTTGATGATAAACTCAATCCTTCTGAAAATGAACATTTAATCTCAGTTCAGAATCATGTTAATGTTGACAAGGATGATGTACCTAAAATAGGAGGCTTCATTGTGCTATCTAGGCTTTTATCACCTACATTAGTCAGAACAACACTGCTTCTTTGGATGGATTTCTTTGGGAACGCATTTGCGTATTATGGTGTTGTTTTGTTAACATCTGAGCTTGTAAATGAGAAGAGATGCCTGGTGACATCATATTCAAGCCAGTCCATAGCCGCCAACACCTACAAGGATGTTTTTATCACTAGCTTTGCTGGTAGGATTGTCAAAAATTTAATGCTATTTATGTCTTGGATATTAAATATACCAATTATTTATTGTAGGCATCACAAGGGTAACATTTGCACTGTATTTTTTTTTTCAGAGTTTCCTGGATTTCTTTTGATGGCTGCAATTGTGGACCGGGTGGGTCGCAAACTTTCAATGTTGTCCATGCTTTCTATCGGTGGCATTTTCTTAATCCCACTAATATTTCATCAAACAGAAGTATTGACTACAGCGCTTCTGTTTGGTGCTCGTATCTGTATGACAGCAAGCTTCAACACTCTTTATATATATGCCCCAGAGGTTAGTGTCAGTAACCAATTTATCTACCATGATTGTGTTTCCAGGTCACTATACTTCCAATTAAAGTGATATGCAACAACTTAACTACCGAATTTTTTTATCATACGAAGAACATATTGGCAATTGCCTTAAATACAATAGCACACAAGTCAATTTTTGCTTTTCTTTTTAACCATTACTTGAGTTGGACTCTTGAAGTGAGCATCACAATTTGGATTTGGCATGGTATACTGGCCATGGAATATCCGCAAATGTATGTTTTGCATGCTCAGTTTTTAGTTTGTACTAAAGTACTTGTTACTAACTGATGTCTTTGATCTGCATTAAATGTACTACCAAAATTATAATAAAAGAACATGTACATTGCACCATCTACATTTTATGTCTGGAGGCCTATTGCTAATTTGCTACTTTGTTGCATTGAGCTCCTTAGGACCTTTAGGGTTCATCTGTTCTTATGATTAATAAAGATTCAACTCTTCTGATAAATGATAAGCTTTCTAATACCCCCCCCCCCCCCCCCCCCCCCCCCCCCCCCCGCAAAATAAAAAGCAGCATGTACACATGCAGGGATGGAGGGAGAGGCTTACCATATGTATCCTAAGAAGAGTCAAACCTTTATTATGCCTAAGAATAGACCCCCACCCCCACCCACCACAAGAGCAAAAAACAAAAAAAGAAAAGAAAAGAAAAACAACATGCATGCAGACTGATGGTGCAATCCATCAATATGATGTTAACAAGTTATGTGCATGTAGATTTTGGTGCTAATTTCACCAAGAGGCATGGTCATGCCACTACGTGCATGCATGAGTCTGGCTTCGACCCAAGTTTTTTCTCACTAGTTCTCAATGTGATTTTGGGCATTCCTCTTGACTTTACCTATTTCTGAGCTGAGAGAAGGCCAAACTTCATCATGTAAGATGATTTGATAAACAAAAAAAATCAAGCATTCATATGGTTCTTGTCTATGCATCAAAGATTCTTGCAATTTATATTTTCTATTTTAAGGAGGAAATAAACATGAGATTCCTTTATTGTTTATGCATTGAACTTTTAATGAACAATTTTGGCCATTGATCAGTTCGGATCAAGGTTTTAGGTCTCGGTTTTGGTCTGGGTATCGTTCTTCCCAAAATATAGGTTTCAGTATTGGTATCGCGCGTTTCGGCAGTTTCGAAAGCAAGTTTCGGTTTCGTCCGTATCGCTAGTTTAGGCAGTTTCGTTTTGGGTATCGGTTTCGGTTTCAGAGATAATTTAAATATGTATATACTATATACACATAATGATGGTTTCGGAGGTTCTTAAATCTAAACCTATCAAATACTATTAAATACTTAATAAACTAAAATATTAAACATATACTATCAAATACTAAATACTAAATAGATAAACTAAATTTGGGTTCGTAATCATATCAAATACTAAATACCTAAAGTTTGATACTTAAATACTATATATTAGATAAATGAATAGATCCTAAAGCTTGTCTTGTGCATCCACCATTTTACATTGCGCACACCGCCTATTTACAAGTTTGCCAAAAAAATCGTTGGACGTTGCTTTGCACATCCACCATTTTGCTTTGCGCACATACCACTTATTTACAGTGTTGCCACAAAATATCTGCTTAATATGCGCACCGACTGTTTTACTTTACGCACATACCACTTATTCACAAGTTTACCTTTTCAAAGAACGCAACATCTCCTGAAAGGTGCCTCTGGCCTTTTTCTCGCGCTCTCTTTTTGCTCTCTCTAACTCTCATGCTAGATGGTCGAGGCAGGTTCGGTGAGGCAGGAGGCAGGTTCGGCGAGGCGGCGACGCAATGAGGTGAGTTCAATTTTTTCATCATCTTCCTTTTGTCCTTTTTCTTCTTTTTTCAGCAATTTTTTCTTAGTTCTGCCTCTTCTTCGTCTAATTCTTCATCATTTTCAAGCCAAAACCCTAGGGTTTTCTCTTCTCTTTTAACCGAGCTTTCTATGCAACCTATTGATTCATGAATTTTTTTGGGTTTTTTAGAGAATTTTTATTTAATTACACATTATTCTTCCTTCGTCTTCGACCGATACTGAACGGTATCGGCCAGTTTCGGCCGGTATCGATAAGTTTCGACAGATATCGGCCGAAACTGACCGATAGCGTTAGTATCGGCCGATACTGAAACTAACCCTTGATTTCGGTATTGTCAACTGCCGATACCGATACGATACGACCGATACCTCAAACCATTGTTCGGATTAATGTTGTCAAATTCTAATTGTCATCTTTGT